>JAAAKO020041773.1:0-12046 GCA_010015015.2 Bolitophila cinerea
TACATGTATTATTTATAATCGGTTTACAAAGGTTTAATTCGACAAGTAAGTCATGGTGAATTGTGTGCGCGACGAGGCGGTTGGTTATGTCTTACGATCTTGCAAGAAAATACACACACACCTATATAGGCTGAAATTTGTTATAGGTTTGAATCGTTTATATACATACAGATTCACTGTGCAGATATACTACATAGTACACAAACACAGATACAATGCTAAAACATACGATATACACAATTGTATTTCGTACAACGTAAAAACAAGCTTCAAATTGCGTTTGGGTAGCACTCTCTGTGTGTTTATGATGGCTGCAATAGATAATCTAGAACTTAAATGTTACTGTACGAATTTAAATGTTTAAATGCCATTTAATGGAATATTATATACGCTCTATGAATGTATATATATACGAGCTGATGCTTTACTATTAACCGTTCTGAGTTTATATAAATGGAAGTGGGGCGTCTTTGCGAAAAAAGAGATCAGACTCGCGCACAGATTGCTATAGAGTTGGACCCATGGAGTGACTATTTGAGGTAGTGCTAAAATACCGTAAACTGGCAGGTTTTTTGGAATCATCTGGTACGATCAATATTGTGGACTGAATTCGAGAGTATTTTTATTTTGAAATGCATGATATACGCAAATAATAGAATAAACTTAAAATAAATGCTAATTTTCAGGTTAATATATACAAAATACTTTCAGTGGGCTCATTTTTGTAATCAGTCTATTTAAACATGTTTAGCATAAAAATATAATTTTGAGATTTTTAAATTCAAAATAATATTTAAAAAAAGAGATTTTTTGTTTGTCTTTTATTGTTTCTTTAAAATAATTTATTTGTAAAATTAAATAAATACATTTTTTTTATTGTACCGATTTAAAATTATATCTGAGGTAAATCGCCATTCTTCGTTTTTGACCAAATAATAAAATTATGTCCTGGATGAAAGTTTTAACAATTTTTCAATTCGATCGTATACAAACGTTTTATAATCAAATTTTTGTCTATAGTTTTTGACTGTTAGAAGCTAAGAGGAGAAGTTGGGTTAAGTTGTTGTAATGAACATCTTTTTGAAAATAATTTTACGAGCTTTTTTATGTTAAAATATTTAAATAATATTTAAATTTTAAGAATATGCGCGAAAAAAAGACAACTGTTGACAACGAAAATAACTAATATACTATACAAATCCGCATATAGAAAAACTGGTCATTTTTGTGTCTATAATATATTAAAGTCTAGGGCTAAGAGATGTAAATCAAAATTGAATTTTCAATTTTATTATTAGAATGTTTATGTATTTTAAGGTAGTATAAGGTAGTATCAAACATAAAAGCAAAAAAAAAATCATTGTTTTATACTATTATTTTTTTATATACAAGTTTTTATTTTACTCATTTGTTTGTATGAAAAATAGTATGAAAGTTAAATAAATGTTTATTGAAAAAAACATTGTTTTATGTTACCCTCTCTCCAAAAGAATGTTAAATTTTTTTAATTGCAAAACCGTTATTATTTGGTTTGGACTTTGGAGTTTTTTTGTTGTAAAAAACTATTAAATAATTGCATCATTACATTTCACTCAGTCCCGCTAAAAACGAAGCTAAGTTTAACCGGTTTTTGCTCTAATAATGGAAGAGAGTACACTAAAGAAAACCCCACAATTGAAACAATTACTTTCCTATTTTGACAACATTGTTTAAACTTTTTAAAAACATTGAGTTCAATGGATTTTACTTAAAAGATTGATCAATTCTGTGTGGTCTATTCTGAAATAATTTAATCAATTCTGGAAACGTTGAAAGTTTATCCAAAAGTCGTCTAAGTTGATTCTTAAAAGGATTGAAATAAGACTGAATAGAGCTGATTGGTCATTGAAATGCAATCAGTTGAACCAATGGCTGAATTCATTATATACACCCTTATGATTCGCTATAGATTTTTTAGTTATCTACAACTACCTTTATCGTCAATTCCCCTTGAATATATATTGATTTAACTGAAAAAATATTAGATCAATTGGGTATTGAGAAGGAACTAATAAATACTAATAAATATTGAACCATTTGCGCAAGAATTGATTTCGTAATGAATTCAATTAATTGAATATTGAATCAGAATTGATTTAGTTAAACTGAATTCGTTAGTATTAAAAAAAGTATCCGATCAAATACGAAATAATTGATTTAGTTTAATGAATTCAATTAATACAATATTAAAACAATTGCGAAAGAATTGATTTAGTTTATAAAATTCAATTAACAAAATATTGAATCAAAGGCAAAAAAATGATCGATTGCGAAATAATTGATGCAATTGACTTAGTTCAATGAATTCAACTCGTCCAAATCAATCCTTTTAAAAGATTGAATCAATTGCGGTCACAGTAGGAGCTATTTCAACGGGTAATATAATTGGATTTACACACAAACAATTGATTTTTTTGAGGAAATTCTTTCCGTGTACTAAACATTGCATAATACAGTTATTAATTAAAAAATCTGAAAATTTGGTTGTTGTTGCCTTATGTTTAATGTTATATTTTTCTAATAACAATAACACAAAATAAAAATATAAAGAAACATTAAAAAAACAAGAATATATTTTTTTAAATCAGTCATCAGTTAAAAAAAAATTACATGTCCAAAAAATTAACAAATATCCCATCGGCTGAAAATGTTTTAGGCTTTAGACCTTTAAGACCTTTTAGAACATTCCTAAAAAAATGTATGTGTTTCCTAAAATGGAAATATGTGTTGATTTAAGAGTAAAATTGAAAGTTAAGTTCATATGCTAATTTTTTTAAAATGTAACCAGTTTTATAAGAGAAAATCGTGTTTTAAAATGTCTAAAAGGTCCAAGACGTAAAATATTTTAAGCGGCTGAACTTCCTCAAATAATAAAATAAAAAAATATTGCAAAAAATAAAATATGTTAAAATTAGAGAAAAATACCATCAATTGCAACCAATGATTTGTTAACCTTGTGTAGAAAATCGGTTGAAGGTGTTATGGTCAAATTAATTATGGTCAAATTAAATGTATTTAATATGACAAAGAACACGCCTAATGTTTTTTTAAATATGTATTCTTTTATGTCTTCCCGTCGTAGAGAAATTGTATGTACAAATTTATTATTTTACTTTGACATGTAATAATTATAATGTTTCTATAATCTTAAAAAACTTTTTTTTAAATTTAATATGTACCCTATATTAAATTAAAAAAAATAATGTTTTTTAAGCATATTTTTTGCTGTTCATTTACTTAAATTTTTGTATAAAAAACTAAGCTTTTTAAGCTCTTTACTTTTAACAGCACTCATGGGGGTATTTTTTAATAATTATTATTTTATATTTTTTTGTAAAATTATCATTTTTAAATTTAGGCAGTTAAAAATATTAAGTTTTGTTGTTTTATTTTTTTTTCTTTATATTAAAATAAGTTTTTTTTTATTTTAATATGTTTTCTGTAAAACATATAAATTTAGATTTTTGATTGTTAAAATATATAGAAACATTTTTCTAAATATGTTTGTTTCGTAAAATTTAAATAAGTTTTCTTAGAATTTTAGAATGAAGTCATCAGAACCTAATCTAAATATATTTCTTTGTGACTTCGTGCACCTGCATTATTGGTTTTATGAAATAAATGACATCAGAAAAAGTTTGTGTCAATGAATCCTAACCTTAAACCGTGAATTGAATATTATGTTTTTTTATCAAATCGCACTTATTTGTAATTCATGTAATTCAAAACAAAATTTAATTTTATTCATAATTTAATTTAATAATTAATTATTTAATTTAATTTTTAAAATTGAAATAAAATTAAAAATAAATTAAAAAATGTATTACGTTTTCAAAAATGGAAAACCGATAAATCTTTTGGATCGTAAATAAAATATTTATCGTCCACAAATAAACGATCAACTATTAACATATAATAAATAAACACACTGTATACATAAAAGGCATTTTAAATTAGTATATTAGTAGTATTTACCTGCTCCCGTTCATAGTTTGTGGTTTCTCCGTGTTGTATATGTTGCGTGTTCTCTGCTATATGTTTAGATGACGTCATGAAAACGCAAGCATAATAGTATCTGTTGAATCGCGCAATGCGTTAATATTTAATCGTGTGCGTTGCGGAAGGCGGGGGAGGCGGCGGGGAGCACACCTACAATTGTCGGCAGCCCGACATGTTTAACCTAATTGCACCGTAGATTATTGCTGGTGGTGTATCCTGCTCGCACCCTGAAAATGATAAATATAGAAATAAATAAAAGTGTATAAGTATAGAATAATTGGTTTTAGTGCGGGGTTCAAGGTTTTCAGGTTGCGCGACACGATGTGATGTGCGCCACGCGACATGACAAGGTCGTTCGTGTGCGTTATTTGTACACAATGCATATTATAAATTATGGAACTACTAGCACACATACACACACATACATTGCTAATGTACTGTAACTATAAACAATCAGCATAAACTCAGCCAGTGTTCAATTTCAGTGCCCTTATCAGGCGAACAACAACAACCCACACGCTCTTGTCTTACATTACATACACTGACTTTATAAAGTATTTAGTATTTATATTATATATATGTATAAACATCTCAGATCATAGAATAATAATAATTCAAACGTGCGTACACACAATTTTCAATAGGCGCGCAATAATTTACAAGAGCACGCGCCGTAATTCATACAAGTTAATACAAAGTCTATTATGCATATTGTATTATATGTATGGAGTATCTCTTACACAATTTGCATATTATATATATATATAGTATATAAGTGTTCTTTTAACAACACCGCGCCGTGCTCTCAACCGCGACCTCATCGCACAGATCACTGCGCAGTGCGCACGTACACGTACGCAGGTAAATATAATGCGTTACACTCATTATCGGCGCGTGTGCCAACAGTTTCAAGTCTAATTAATGTGAGTGTGTATTTATAAAAACACGCATCACTCACTTTTCTTGCGCGCTCGCTCGCTCGCATGCTGATTTATTGCTAATATTTCATTTCAACGATATAAATACTAATTATTTCCACCATTCGCATATTCCTATATATATAATAATAATTTGTTATTGGTTTTCTCGCACATTTCTCGCAATTCCGCTGTGGTCATTAGCAGTAAATTAATTTGATGATGCGGTTTTCGAATATACCAAACATTTTTATTGGTTTCGATTATTGAAGCAAGCGTATGAATAAATTAACACTAATTCCGGAGTAGTTTAATTAGCAAAACATTAACATATCAATAAATACTCCCAAGTAGTTGTTTCATAAACTTTGCATAATATTAAAAAAAACAACTCACAGTAAAATGTTGTTTGGGCCAAATGAAATAATATCTGCAATTACAATTAATAATTGCTAAAATTATCTGCCATTAACAACAACAAAAACAAAGTAATCGCAAATCCCAGCCGAATGAACATATCGCGGTTGTCGAGCCACGATGCCACCCAAATAAATGCATCACGATCGCTCCGAAAGATTAACAACATTTACCGCAAATCAATAAACTCGCTTTTTATGCGCACACACTGCAAGACATATACAAGAAAACAACAACAAAACACACACAAACACTCAGACTCAGACAAACAGTCGCACACAAAAATGCGGTTTCTTATATACAATGCGTGCGCGCCGTATCCGGTTACCAACGCAAGATGCGCGTTCGGTCGCGCGCCGGACGCCAGAACACCAGAAGCTGATGACCGTATCCAATCAAAATGTAATCATAACATTGGTAAAAAGGTTAGCGAATATAATATAGCCCGTATACGCATGCGTTTAACGCGTATAACCAGCGCCCGCCACCGCGCCGCCGCCGTCAAGGTTGCGCTCAATTAAAAGTGAATGTGATTTACATGCATTTCACGCAAAGAGTTTTAATGAGAACGACTATACGAGAGATAACACACATAAGACGCAGAGAAATTTAGCCAATGCGTAATCTCAATTAAGAGAATTATTGTGTATTACACATTATGCGAAACTTTGGCTACGTATATGGTCTTTTGTGTATTGGCGTGTGAACTTCAGAAATTTTGGTTTCAAGTATAATTATGTAATTATAATTTAAAATTGCATCTGATTTGTCAAACAGGAGTATGCAGAAAACCTGATAATTTGCGATTGCTTTCGGTCGAGTTGTAGGTGTTTAAAATATATTTTAATGCTTTCGATTACATGGAATTTTTTGTGTTTTAAGATTTACTTCTCAATGGGAAATTCTTTCTTTACATCAAGATTTCCAGGTAATCGTTACATTCTATTTGCATTTTAAGATGATACATATATTTAAAGGATTTCCGGACTATTGCTCGTAACCTTTTTTAACACTAAATTGCTCTAGATCTAGATTCACATTTACGACCAGAACGTGGTTGAATACTATAATGTTGCAAAATCCTGCAAAATAACTTTGTAACCAAACAATTAAGGTGGGCATTTCTATATAATTATAGACTTTTACCCGTAAAAATAATAAGCTGATCGACCGAAGCCATTTGGGGAATAACATGTTTTTGCCGTTTTGAAAATAACTTTGTGGCCATCCAAAAAAAGGTTGAGGAGAACATTTTTTTATTTATCGATGTCTATCCAGTAGAAAATAAGTTGAAGTCGTCTGAAGCCATTTGGGATTTCTTTGGAGCATTTAAAGATGTTTTTTTCATCCTGAAAAATAACTTTCTGACCGAACAAAAAAAGTTAGGGTAAGCATTTCCAATTATTGTCTATTATTGGCTATTCAGGAAAAAAATTGGTGGTCATCCGAACCCGTTTAGGCTTAGTTGTAAAGTATTTGGCAAATTGACCAATCTACAAAATGTTGTGCCACTCAAATTTGGCAACTCCGGTCCACCAAAAACTGCCAAACTTGTCGACATATGAAATGTCACATAAAATAACATAATAAAGTGGCAAATAATACATTTGAAGAAGGTTGTCATCGATTTATGACAACGAATGACATATTGGTGCAAACTTATACAAAATAGAAGGCGTAATCGTCTTTTATGTCAACACGTTTTTGGATAAGAAGTTAAAAAAATTGGCAAATATAATGCCAAGACAAGCTTTATTGAAGAAAAATATAGAAATTACGAAAAACAATTTAATTTATTAATTCAATAAAAAGTAGTCACTACTTTTATGTCCATTTTTTCTTAAAATAATTAATAAGAGCATTTTGAATAAAAAAGCAAATACAGAAATATTTCGTGCGTTTAGTATTCAAATTGAATGTATTTTTTGCATTTACCAGTATTGCACGTGAGCTAATGCTTAAAAATATGAAATTGCAAAAAGTGATATATTTTGTGAACATAATTTAGTTTTCATTTAATACCTTGATATATATCTGTTTTTAAATATTTAAAAACTCTCTTAAATTATATTTTTTTATTTTAAAAAAGTCTTTTTTCAAAATATTAACAAGTGAATTTTTGCAATATTTAGATTTTTTTGAAATTTTATATACTTACTTATTTCATTATTTTATGAAAAATGATGATATAAATGTTTAACTTTAATAAATATAAAAAAAAAAATTATATAACAATATTTATTTTTAAATGTATGAAACTTAAATAATTATTAAGAATTCTGTCCCTCCACAATCAAATTCATCATCTCCAGAATCAAAGCGTTTTAAAACAATAGAAGCCATTATTAATAAAGTTTCAATGGTTGCTAATTTTGCTAAAGAAAAAATATGTTCGGCCGAATTGTAGTATTTAGATTTTGCATGCGTATACTTTGCTAAAATAGCTAATTATATGCCAAAATTGTAACAATTAAAATAAATTGTAAATTGTAATAGTTAAAATAAAGAATTATTTAGCAAAAGGTTTTACAATTGCAGTCCAGCAGAGTTTACCAAACAATAATAATCCTAATCTAATGAAAACGTTCACTTAAGCAAACTATTACAAATTCAAAGCGATCAATCCTAATTCTATAAATTTTCGCTCACAATATGCCTGTCAAAACAATTAAGATTAGCCCCCGTCACTTGCTCAGAAACGATTCGCATAAACAATAAGCGTGTTCAATAAATAAATAAAACGGTCTACACTCACTCCATTACGGTGTGACATCTGAATAACAAAATGCTTTTAGATATGCTCCACTTGACCACACACACAAAATGCATTGCGCGCACTTTTACTGGCGTTTATTTTATACATATATAAATATAAAATAATATTTATTTCAACCATTTATTAGTGACAAGCGCGCGTGAGCATTAGCTTGAGCATATATTATGCGTATAACACTCGCATTAATATTATCGTCAACATATCTCAATTCAAAGTATTATAATACTACTTAGTATATTGCGCTACGAAAACGATTAAACGCGCGTTGCGGTGAACTAGAACATGCGCAAGCGCATATATAGATTTTCTATTATAATATAATCTATTTCACATTGTAATTCTTATGCGCTCGCCACGTCATATAAATTACATCATGCACGCGGCCGCCCTGGCCCGACTTGATGCGAATGCAGTTGCTATATGGTGCAGAGCGCAGCTTCCAACAATTGTGCACATATATTTAACTAAACTGCACTTATGTTGCCCCTCTGGTAAAATATCGTAATCATTCAATTAAGCCGCGTGCGCGCGTATATCTTATCGCTATATATAGTGAGCGCATTTCCATCCACGTACGTGGCTTAAAAGCGACTGTGACTTGCAGTATCGGATTGCACTGTGGTGCAGCATGGGAGTGTGTGTGTGTGTGTTATATGTGCATTAGGACATTCTATCCGGAGGCCCTTGTGCGCGGATTATTGCGTCCGTTTTTGATTATCTCTCTGACCGAATGAGTGGACAATGCAATGCAATTGTGCAATGTATTACAAGCATAATTTGCAAAACATATTCATTGCATCGATTTTGATGATTCCGTTGGGTTGTATTTATATTTTTAAAATAGATTTGCATGCACACAAGTCCAACAACAAATTTGGTATAGACAAAATGAAGTATAACCTATGATTTACGATACAGTTCAAAATCAAATCAAAATAATTATCATTTCATCAGTTTATATACATTTAATTGTGTGCATGATCTGCAACATGAATTATGCATTATCCGTATGTATATACAAAATACAAAGCATAACGGCAATGCATACAAATTCTACTATACAACATAACAAAGCATATGTACTGATATTTAACAATATATAGGCACTATATAGCTTTTATGTACTATATATACATCGATAATAGCATTCAACAGACAGCCAGACAGACAGCAATTTTATAAATCAGTGAAATGATTGATTTCAAAACACGCGCTACTTTGCAACAACGGTCGCTGTGTGCCAGTGTGTAAGTGTCTTTGTGTGTGTGTGTGCGGTTAATTCCATACACTTAGCCACGCGCAACGCCAACATATTCACAATTGCGATTAATAATAATTGTACTGTTAAGTAATCAGAAAAGCATAAATATACATTAATAAGAATATTATTGAGTACACCGCACGCATGGACGCTTTTGCAGTGCGGGCAGTCCCGCGTGTCGGATGCGCGTACAAACATCAAAAGTGCGTGCGTCTTAGATACGAGTACATATATGTATATACAATACTATATATACAATATTATATGAGTATTAATTGGATGTGATCTATGCAAAAAATGTGCGTGCTATATTGATTGATGATCGACCGTTTGTAAGTACATTTTTTGCATTGAGTTTCTAATTTGAGAAGAAATTAATATTTCATATAAAATAATATTACCTAATGGACAATAATTTGTTCATGTTAATTTGATAAAATTCATTTAATAAAAATATTATAATTCTTATAAGCAACAGGAAGGATGGTATGTATCCCCAGTTTGATCTTAAATTAATACAGCGATAACCAGGCAAAGTAATGCATCTGCTTACATCAAAAAGCTTTACAAATGAGGATGGGGCCAAGAGAAATCTTGTAATAACAAAAATGTATAATATTTCTTTTTCTTATAAAACAATACCAAGCCTTTTATACAAAAAAAAAACAAAAATAAATATGGAAATTTGAATATAAAATATATACATATATATATTTTTTTTTTTTAAATCGTCCGAAAAATTTAAAATCCCCAAAACACAAAATCCACAAAAATTTAGGTACTTTGTTTTTGTGAATTTTGTATAAGGAGATTTCGTGTTTTTTTGAAAATTTATTATTTGGGAATTCAAATATACTTGAGTTTTTTGGGGTTGGGGATTTTATTATTGTTCCATTGAGAAAGTTTTAGGTTTTTCTTTTAAATTCCTTTTTTTTAAAGAAAAAGATAATAATATTAAAGATTTTTTTTTTTTGATTACAAATTTTTAGCGAACGGACCTGCACAAATATTGTAAGTTTTTTCTACCTTTAAAAAAACCAGCAAACCCAAAAAAACAGTAAAATTGAATATTTATGAAATAAGTGAATATTTATTTTGAATTTTTCAAATAGTTAAATAATTAAATATTATTATTAATAATTAAATAATTAAAAAATAAATTACATAAGAAGTTGGACATTTTGAATAAGTGGGAAGGCTACATTGATTGGGCACATTGTGTTTTAACATGAAGTCATAAGACTCCCAGAGACTTGCCTAATCAATTGACAAAATATATTATCTTACCAATAGGAAAAAGGTGGAGCGAGCCAAGAGAGATTTTGTAGGAGTAGACCACTTTACATCTAAGTCAAATACAGGCACTTGGCGAGGCAATGAATTGAAGATTTGTTTTCTGGATTTTTTCATTCACGATTTTTTAAGTAAGGACTATACAGAGACTTCTAGTTTTGGCTGTTTTACAAATCTTCTAAAAACCTATTTAAGCTCTGACAAAAAATGTCGTAAGCCTTTTACACTCAACAAATTACCATTTTATAGTTTTCATGGAAAAGAGATTTAATTTAATTTCCAATACATTTATTTAATTTTGTCAAGAGAAAACAATGAAAATGCCTTTATGAAATATTTAATGTTATTGAAACTGAACATAAAGTTTTCAATAAAATTAAATATTTCATAAAACCATTCTCATTGTTTAATTCTTGAAATGGTTTATCATCTTTATATATATTGCGTGAATAAAATATAGCAAGATCTCTTTAAGGATTTGGATAAGATTTTTTTTAAATACTAACTATTAAATTACCACTTCCATAAGGATAAAGAATACCATCATGTATTTAAGTTTTTTGAAACAAGTACAAATGTAAGTTGAAGAGAAACAACCAAATTGATCCAGGTCAATTTCCTTTTCTTTTTGAGAACCTGTTTGGAGATACGGTTTTAGTGTGTTTAAACATTAATAACAAAAACAAATAGAAATAATGATTCGACGGTATATACAATTAGAATAACCTTTCTTCCGTTAGAAATTTTACATTCGAAAATTAGCCAAGAGATTGCTTTAAAAATAGTATAAAATATATTTTACAATGACTTAGCATGTCATTAAAATGTATTCATCAATATATACTTGTATTTCGTATATAACGTATGTATAAAGTATAAACTATATGTTCAACAAGGCCATTGATCTAACTCACATGCAACATAATTATGTAAGTAGAAGTAATTGCCCCCAAGCCCGAAGCATTAATCCTAATAGTAATAAAATATCTAATAATATATGAATATATTGTATAGGAGGCGCGAATTGTTTTAGTATAAAATATTTAAACATGCTGACGCTGATGTGGCTATAGGCAGGCTACTCTGGCTCTCTTGCGTGGGATTCGCCGCAACATAAATTAATTTGCAATGCCACCTTGAATTAATTCGATTCTATAGAACATGTAATTATGGCACTATAAAATTTCACGAATCGGTCGCATAGAATTTGTTAGCGCACTTAAGGACGAGCGATAGAGTATATATCTCTCTCTATCGCGTTCTAAAGATTTCAAAACATTGCGCAAGCTAATCTGCAATTAAGCATTACCGTCAATTCAGGTATTTAATCTTCAAATGTATTTA
>JAAAKO020041784.1:0-12046 GCA_010015015.2 Bolitophila cinerea
TTTACACTGGTAAGTCAGGGCTGTTATACACAATGCCAGCTTCCAGACATCAGACGAGGATTGCATACACTTCTGTCTGAAAGACCTAAGCGTATCCCCCAAGGGACATGGACATATCTAATGCTTAGAAGCTGGCATTGTGTATAACAGCCCTGACTTACCAGTTTAAAGAAAGCCGTCGGTATAGAACACCCTCCCATCCATTGGGGGGTGTCCACCAGCGCACCATTCCTCACTGGTAGGAATCGTTACTTACAAAAGCTTTTCAAAGTGGAATGTTGGTATGACCTAATCGGACGGCATTCCAAACTCCGACTTTAAAGATATTGTCTCGCTCCAGATAGAGGCGTGACATGTACTTCCAACATCCATTAAGAAATAGCCTTTGCGATGCCGTCCCGGCTCAGGCTTCAATAAAAAGGTGAAGAGGTGGTAGATGCAAAAGCACTTCAAAAGCGCATGTTGGAGTTGTTTTCATAGCAATCGAGATGCCAATACAAACAAGCCGTTGAAACCTTTCGAATTGTCTAACGACTGTTGGCCTCCTAGCTCTTTTCTGCCACCATATTTTGGAGGCACATGTAGACAGGGGTCTAATAATGGCTACGTAAAACCAGTGAACCACTTTATTAAAAAGCCCCTTGAAAGAACACGTTGGTAGCCTTGACAAGCTTCTTATCAACGTGGTCTTTTCAAGAGAGTTTAGTATCGAGTGTAATACCTACGTATTTTACGTTAGCAACTCTTTGAATAGGGTTAGATCCGAGATTAATAGTCTGAAGACCATCAATCCTGGTCTTTCATGTAAATAGTATGGTTTAGGTCTTTTTACTAGTGTATTTACCTGAGAGGATAACCGTTATGTCATCGGCATAAGCAAGGATATAGAAGCCTCTCTCATTGAGTATAACAATGAGATCATTGACAACCATACTCCATAACAAGGGAGGGAGAACCCCGAATTGAGAAATGCCTCTTTTAGCCAAGGCTTTAACAATTTCACCCCCCGTATCATATTGGACGATCCTGTGCTTCAGCATAGAATCAATCCATATAGTAACCGTCGGGCAGACGTGGTTAGATAATCAAGCGTTCTGAACGGACTCAAAGGATACGTTATTAAATGCACCCTCGATGTCAAGTTAAGTTCCTACGGACATTTCCTTATTTCCTTCGTCACTAACATATGCATATGCATATTCAATAGACTTTCCTGTTTGGTAAGCGTGTTGGATTCCGTGCAATGGGAATTCAGTTAAGACCTCGTCTCTGAAAAATCTGAGGTCATGCTGATAGGTCTAAATGACTTTGTAGTTACATAAGACGTCGGCCCTGTTTTTTTTGTAATGAATGCGACGCGAACATTCCTCCAGGACTCCGGCATGCAACCTCAAGCCAAACAGCCCCTATATATTTAAAAGAAAGGACTTTTGATTACCTCTAGACTATTCTGGCGACTTGCATGGCGAAAATGAACTATGATTTCCAGTATCTCGAAGATATATTGTTTGTGATATTTCCTTCGTTTGCATTGGAATGTAGCTTCCTCAATGATGGTTTAACATTGATTTCGGTATACAGTACAGTTATCCTTAGCGGCCACCAGATTATGTTATGCATTTCATTCATACCAACGCAAAAAAAGAGAGGGACAACGCGTTGAACTTGTGCACGGTAGATGACAATCCGTACCACGCGGGTTCGATTCCCGGCAGAGGTACATTTATTTATCGAGTGTTTTTCGAATATGCACTTTAAATCAGTAGTAGTAGTAGTAGTAGTAGTAGTAGTTTATAGTATATAAAAAGACGTCTGAACTGATTATGCCTTTCCCAACAACGGGACATTGATGCATTCAATGCACACATATAGATGGCGTTCGTTAGTTCGTTACGAAATAAAAAAGAGATTTTTGTAAATAGAGATATCTCAAAAATATGTATATTTGCCTTGTAAAATCTGTTACGAGTCGCTTTAAACATAGGAAGCATAGGAAGCCAGACATGGGAATATAATTTAAAATACAAAGTACAAAATACTACAATATTTTATATAATATATAATATATATATATAATATACACAAAATACTCTGATAATATTATATTAAATACAATTGGAGTAATATAATTAAAAATTTTCCAAAAAAAAATTAAATACTATTATTTTCTTAAATTCATTTAATGTGAATTTTTTTTTTAAATGTTTTTGATTTAGTGTTTGTATTTTGAATAGTATTTTGGTATTAAAATATCTAAAAAAGTATTTTATTATTATAAATACAGAAATAGTATTTTAGAAAATACAAATTACAAAATACTTCTTTTTTCATTTGAAAAGTAACCATCAAAAATAGTTTTTTTTATTTTTATTTTTTTTCTCGCCCTACAATGCAATACTGGCTAACGGTTTGATACATTGAAATGCATATTTAACGTTTTTGGTGTGCGTTTTTTTTTCTTTTGTATGGTAGGTTTGCCCGGAGGTGCGCGAGGACGCAATTATTTATTTTTTGAAAAAGTTATTATTTAGGTTCACCAGCTGCGGACGACCCACGTGTTGCTATAGTAAAGTGGTTCCACCTATGAACATCAAAAGGAAAACCCGCATGAGCGCGACACAGCTAATGTAAGTTTTTTAGCCGGATCTTTACCGTTTTTTGCTGATCATTACATTTGTGTTGAAAATACCTAAATTTTGATGCACGACATGTCCGGATCCACGCCGGCGCCGGTTTAGTGCAGTTTTTACCAGTAGTCCTGCGCAATTAATTAATATCTATCCTGCGCACTGCAATATTATATTACCGCAAAATTACTAAATTTGATTGTATAATTAAAAAAAGCTCTTCATTTTGTTAAAAACAGATTCACTTTAAGAATTGCACCTCATTTCTATAAAAAAATATATACTGCCTATTTTCTCAACTTTTCATTTTATGATGATCTTTATATATATTTTTATTATCAATCTTCAGGAGTTTATAATATATAAATCTAATTAAAAGAATGGTTTTGTATGATTTGGACTCTTAACTTACAAATTTTCAATGAAATAAATCTAAGGGTTTTTAATCGATAAACGTTAAAAATAAGTCCACAAAACAAAAAAAAACATTCACAGATTATTTATAGTTTGAGGTTTTTTTTGTTGTGGATTGGAGAAAAGTTGTTAATGTTAAAATCTAGCACGTACATTTTGTTTGGCAATGTTTTCCTGTGCCAACAATACTTTGAAATTTAAAATTTTATTTAGAATATTGTGGGATTACAAAACATAATAACTAAAAACATATTTTCAGGAGGTTTTTGACAAAAAAGACACTGTTATAAATAATATTTCTTGTTTTTTTATTATTATTAATTTTTTGCTTGTTTTTGGTTTGTTTTTTATTCTATTTTAAGAAGGTTTATTTTAATTTTCACAACTTTTAAACATATCGCCAATTTGATTAAAAGTACTCTAAAACAGTTACACCCCAATGTAAAGTTAACATAAAATAAAATATGACATGTAAGATGTGAGCACAGCTGCGCTGGCTCTCTGGAAGATGCAGACTTCCGCGTCGTGCCAACAAAAGTAAAATAAATGTCTGGGTGCTGCTGTGTGAGTGTGAGAGAGTGCAAAATCAATTTTGTTTAGTGTGAAAACAATTGACCTGATAACGTGCTTCGCATCCAGAAAAAAAACAATTTCCGGTGTCGGTCGGCACGAGCCCGAACATATGTATTTTTACGCGGACGCGGGATTTTCAATTTGTAGTTCGGTCAACCGAGTGTGTATGTCATCCCCCCAACATATAAGTAATGTGAATACATTTGCGAATGATATACATGTTTGGCGGCCCGATTTATAAAAACCCAAAATTTATAACCTACGTGCATTTGCAATATGATTTTTTTTCTATTAATATTGTACACATTTTTTATAAAAATAAACTGTTGGTATGAATCAATATATAATATGATGAGGGTCTTAGGCAGTTTCGAAAGTTTAAATAAAATGGCACGCCTCTGATGTTTGCTCTTGGTTTTTGTAACAATCTTGGATGTCTATTACCACCTATTTTTCTGAAATTAAAAATATGAACTGTATTTTAATCTATCATCATAGTCATATTGTATTCTCTGAAAGACGACGTGACATGAAAAACAAGCACTGATATTTTTTGTAAATTGTGATACAAAAAAATCTAATTCGGTTACATTTTTACTTGTCTAATAGCTCGAATAATAACATTTTTTTAAAAATATATATATTCTTTTAATAAATTATTTACATTTTCGTTACAATGAGTAAATTATTCTTAACATGATTTTTTTTTGGAAGAATTTATATTTATATGTAATTTTATTTTTTTAAATAATTAAGAAATTATAGGGTGGTTTAATTTACTATAAAAAATATTTTTAAATTTTAACAATATTTCAAAGCACGAACAAGTTTCGTAGATTAGATTGATTGAGTTTCGTAAAATCTGTACAAGGATTTTTCAATTCGCCACACTTTTATATTATAATATCGCGAATTTGACAGTAATATATTTTGTTTTGGATTTATCATTAAAGGCATATAAAACTAAGAATATAAATTATAAAAAAAACTTGGGTCCAAAAAAATGTTGTTACCTAAATATAAAAAATAATTATTTTTTTATT
Source organism: Bolitophila cinerea (assembly GCA_010015015.2). Taxonomy (NCBI): domain Eukaryota; kingdom Metazoa; phylum Arthropoda; class Insecta; order Diptera; family Mycetophilidae; genus Bolitophila; species Bolitophila cinerea. The sequence goes on from JAAAKO020041784.1 coordinate 4,658, forward strand.
AAAAAAAAAATAATCACAATAAACCTTAAACACAAAAAAAACTTTAAAAAAATGTTTTTTTGACATATTTTCATTATTATTTTGTATTTTGCTAATTATTAGGAAAATATTCTAAGCATCGTTTTTTAAATTCAATTCAATTGGAACTCTAAATGAAATTACATACAACAAAGATACATTTTGATATACTAGATACAGATATTTTGCTTGTTTTTTGCTTAAATTATAAATTATAAATTTTAAATGAACTATTTTAGTGTTCCACTTTTCATCAAATTTAAATATATTATTATTTCATAATAAATTAATGAATGTACTACGATTGGCCGAATCACGATTAGCCGAAACACGATTGGACGAAACTCGATTGGCCGAATCACGATTGGCCGAATCTCAATTGGTTGAATAATATGATTGGCCAAATAATACAATTGGATGAATTTGTAAATGCATTATGCGCTAGTGGAGGATATCTATTCGGTTAATCGTGTGTCTACCAATCGTGTTTCGGCCAATCGTTTTTCAGCCAATCGTATTATTTGGCCAATCGTGATTCGGCCAATCGTGTTTAGGCCAATCGTGATTCGGCCAATCGAAATTCGGCTAATCGGTTTTCGGCCAATCGAGAGACACCGTAAACTAATAGTTCTCAAATTATGAATAAAACGCACATAAGCAATGAAAGCTACGTTCAACCTTCTGTTAGATTCATATCTTCTACAAAAAATGGTTTCACTATAAGTTAAATGAGGAATTAAGAGAGTTTTAACTAATCGAAGTTTTGTATTCACCGGCAGAAGATTGTAAACCTCCCAAAGCCTTCGAAATCCACCATAAATTCTTCTTGTGTTATTATGATCAATCAGTTGAATTTGTTGATGAAAGTGATTTCTAAATTTTTTATTTTGTTTTCAAAGGGTATTGTTTGGTTATAAGGAATTATATTAGGACAATTTAATAAATTAAATAAGGTTTTAGAAGCTATAATAGGCTGCGATTTAGATTTATTACGATGTAAGAGATTAACTGAGATTACATAAGTACTCGCTTCTAATCAAGATTTGCATACGAAATTACACTAAGAAAAATTTAATTGGGTCCGCTAATGCGTAACTGAACATCATTAGCAATCATATGTACACTACAACTTTGAATAACATTTGGCAAGTCATTAATTGATAATGAAAATAGTAATGGACCTAGGACAGAACCTTGCGGAACTCCATCAAAAAGTTATCAACGACTAGAAAAATGATTATTTCTTTTAACTTGCTGAAAACGTTCATGTAAATAGGATTTTCAATTAATAGTAGAGCTAAAGTGGGGAAATTCAAATTATCCCTATGTTTCACAAGAAGTCGGTTATGATTAACGTTAATTAGGAAATATTAAAAGGCTAGGGTGTCTTTTATCAAAATCAATTCCGATATTATCAGTAACTTTAATTAACTGTAATTGTAATATGCTTAGTTCTGAATCCGGACTGCTGTTCAGTCAAAAGATTGTTAGTATGTATAAAGCTATTTATTTGATCGCGCATGATGTTTTCAAAAGATTTAGAAAGAATTAAAATCATTTTAGCTTATAGGTATCGTTTTCTTGGCCTGTTAAAAACAAATACATTTTTCTAAGAAGCTGTAGAAAGCGGTAGATGTTATCAAAATGGCATTAAATAAATGGAAATATAAGAGGTAATAATAGGCAGCAATATCTCTTTGAAAATAATTGGTATATCATCAAATTCCACAGCTTTAAATTTAATAATTAAAATACATTTAACTAATTCATCCTTAAAAAAATGCCTAAAGGAAAAAGAAGAAAGATCATTGCGTCTATAAGAGAAAGGCGATAGTGTTCCAGATAAATGTATATTAAGTTTATCAGGTGAGAATGGGCAATGTGGTTGAATATTATCTGTCAAACCATTTTTTTATATTACGCCAAAGAGGTCTTCAATAAACAAAAAAATCTACTTTCGATATTTTTTGGTGTTTGTAGACCAAGAAAGGGATCGTTGAAATAGATAAAACGTATACTTTAGCTTTGTTTTCTCTATTCAGTTTTTTGGTGCTGGAAAACCTCTAATTTGAGACCAAAGATATAATAAAAAATATTGAATACAATTAAAAATATATGATATCTTTAAAAAATATATATAATTAGTTATTAAAATATAAATACTATCTTACTTACAATGTTGTACTAAATAAAGATAATTGTTATTATTTTTATAACCATAACTACTCGAGATGATGATATGATAAAACTCATTAAAAACGAGATCTCAATATATAAGAGAAATCCTAAAAAATACAATAACTAATTTGTGAGTATAGTATAGAGTTTAAAGATAACCAAAATTTGTACATATATATATTATATAATTTTGTCTAGCGAAAAGCTTAAGTTAAAGAATATAGTTACTGATCAATCAGAGAACCCAAAGAACCATTATCATTGTCACCAACAGATCATAAGATTTGATGATAACTCTTAGGAATATTTAAAATAAATCCCTTCTTCCTTTCCCATTTATATCTCATTACCTAGCCCCCTTATACCAAAACTTCCAATAATACATCTACTTGTCCACTTATCAAAAAAAATCATTCTCTCGCAAATTTCTATATTAATAAATATGTTAATATCGGTTTGAAAACTAATAAAGTGTCAATACCACCAACACCATTTAATTCAGATTTATAATCCTTTCAACAATGTAGAAGAACGTTTTTTATCGGAGCAACATTGAGTAATATATGTTAATAAAAACTACAATTTAAACCCAAAAACTAAAATTTTGAAATTACAATATATGAAAACTTAAAATATAAATTTTCAATTATTATTAAAATTTCAATTATATTTTTCCCAATTAATTAATCTGTATGCATGTCCTTACAACTCCTTCCACTGTACCTTCGGTACAGGAGATCGGGCAAGCCCTAGTTATACTTTAGCCAATAATAATACATTTAAAAAAATCTTTAACAATAATTGTCAATCCTTTTAAAGATGGCAAAATACACCGAAATGCTTTCTTTAAACCTATCTTAAAATACACTTTAAACATTCAAGTACATTTGTGAATACATTTTCTTATAGCTACTCTGCAACCGCAAACAGTGAAATACACTCTACACACACACACACACAAACACACACTCACACATTTACACAAACACTTTATGTGAATTGTGCAAAAGACCGCCTTCGTTACGCCGTTCAAAAGCCCAAGAGGAAAATTAATACCTTTAATAATTCTTCTGCATATACCACGTTTGAAAAGCTCGTGCGAGCATAAAGTCCATTAGAAAGCACAGAGTGCACCACACCGCACCGCGTGTGTCAGGCGACGCCCGCTGCCGACGCCACCGACTCCGACAACGACGACGGTGGCGACGCAACGACGGATCGTGGTGTTTGTTTGCATTTATATAATATTATAAGAATTTAATTATACCCGTGTTTTTGTACTTCACGTGTATGTAATATATTTAGCTATATGTCCTCCTATAGAGAGATCCTATAGTATGTATGTGTGTGTGCACACACAGAACACCTTTGAAGGTGGTGTATTACATAAAGGTTCTGCACTTGAGATGCGATGCGTATTATTATACACAGGGTTTCCATTTTATATCCGCCACTACCACCACCGTGGTAATTAAACTTTATACATTTTACCGTAAATTGAGATACCTATATATATATATATATATATATATATAAGACGTGTATACTATCTCTGACTAATTATATGTGGCAAATAACGAGGTAGCAGTTATACAGCCCGCGCGGCGAGTTATGATAAGGTTTTATGGAGTTGGAGAATTTAGATGCAAGGCACACACACACATACACACTTCAAGAAAATAGACACGTTTTCACTTAGATCTACAAATGTGCATGTAATCTCGGTAATTTGAAATTTAAACTATATTACTTGAAAATATATCTTTTTTATAAATATATTGCTATTAACAATATATTTGGCACTTTTACCAAATATTCATAAAAATATTACATTTTAACAACAAAATAGTTAATAGAAATTTGATCTGCCTATAACGATGATAATGATGGAGGTACCTACTCGAGAGAGAGGTCCAGCACGTAGGCTGCTGAATGAGCCCATTGTGCTTAAACCCGTAAACTAGAGTCGGTTGACCTCCGAGAACCTACCCGATCTTTTAGCAAAGGATTCAATTTCCCCGCACCGGCAGGTTGGACTATCAGAATAGAGCAACCGATGCACTATTACGTCTGCAGTGACCCGTAAGGATATCGCAGACCAAACTGAGCTCTTGGCAATTGAGGTGGAGCGCCGATTTTGTGACTCTCGCACTAGGTTTTTGTAGAAACATCTGGATGTCTCACATCCGTTTCTAGAGACCCAGTGCGTGAGCTGACTGCCGGTCAACATATCTTTATCCACAATTTCCTGAGTGATGTCGATACAGCGATCGCCGGTTCTGGTCCAGTAAAGTGTGCTTCACTACTATTTCCGGCTTCCTGTTCGTTGCCTGGGATTTCTGAGTGACCAGAATTCCAAACCAACCGAACCAACCTTAGAGATAGCTCTTGTAGCACCTGCCAACAGCTATGCACCAGTCCAGATGCGAATCTAGAGGCGCTCAGCGATCTAATGGCGGCTTGACTGTCAGAGCAAATGGAAACAGGCACATCTTCTTCGCCCGCGCACAGGATTAAATGCGCGTATGCGAGGATGGCATATATTTCTGCTTGGAAAACAGAAACATATTCACGCAGAGAGATGGCCGTGTCTCCGGTTTGGGAGAGGTTGGAATTATGGATTCCTGCGCCTGAAAGCCCCTCTTTGAGACAACCGTCGGTGAACCACACCCTCCCATCTAGTGGACGGAGTATACCGCGTGTCCAATCCTCTCTTGACGTGATAGCGCCTTCAAACTTTCTACCTAAACGAAAACTCGGAATGACGTAGTCTGACGGCATCTCGAATTCTGGCATAAGAGTGATGGTCTCGCTACAGATGGAGGCGTGACCCTTAGAAGAGGTTTTCTAACATCCGCTAAGAAAAAGTCTTTGTGCCGCCGACCTAGCTTCCGCCTCGATGAAGAGGTGGAGATGTAGCAGGCCTAAAAGGACTTCTAGGGCAGATGTGGGTTCTCATGAAAATACCGATGCAAACCAGTCGTTGGAACTTCTCTAGTTGCCTTATGGTTGATACCCTTCTTGATCTTTATGACCACACGATGGAGGCGTATGATACGAGGGGTCTGATAATGGCTAGGTAGAACCAGTGCACCACTTTTGGGGACAATCCCAACGACCTACTTAAAGCCTTCCGACACTGCCAAAAAACATTGGTGGCTTTGGTAAGTTTGTAGTCCAAGTGGTTCAATCTTGTTTTTTTGGTGAAAAGGATGGTTTCTGTCTTCCCGGCGGTAACTGAAAGACCTAAACTCTCATACCATTTGGAGATAATATTCAAAGCATTCTGCATTAGATCACACAGAATGCTCTCATATTTCCCTGATATGATAACCGTAATGCCGTCGGCATATGCTATATGTCAATGAGGTCATTGACTACCATACTCTACAGCAAAGGGGAGAACCTTTTTTTGCCAAGACCCTAACGGTTTCACCTCATGTATCAAAGTGGACGATTCTATATGTTTTAACATATAATCAATCCATCTAGTGACTGTGGGACAAGCCTTCTGGACTGCACCGAAGGTTTAACAACATTTCGCTCCTTCGATAACTACGAAAATCCCGAGAGACATTTCCTAGTCGTCCTGGGCTTTTTTCGCCCTCGCCACTATCTTATGCAGAGCAGATTCAACTGGTAGGCATGCTGATTGCAGTGCAGGGAATAATCATTTAAGACCTCGTCTCTAATATGTATATCTACGATGCGTTCGAAAGAAATAATTAAGAATGATGTCATACTGATTGGTCTAAATGACTTCGTGGTAACATAGTTAGAATGACCTGGTTTGGGGATGAACGCTACGCGAACATTCCTCTAGGTGTCTGGTATGTAACCGAAAGCCAAACATCCTCTATATATCGAGAGGTTTTGGAGAACTGCGGGAAAAATCTCATCAACTCCAGGGGATTTGAACGGTGCAAACGTATTGACGAAGGTCTTCAGTGAGAAGCTGTACAGCTGTCTCAAGACCATCGATAAAGTCTGTGTCAAAATTTCATTCAACTGCTCTGTCAGAGATGAGATTCTTGAACTTGGACCAATTCTCATTTCTACGATTCCGAATTTTCATCGGAAGGATCGGGTCAGTAACATACAGAACTCGAAATAAATGCTTCTGTGCCTAAAACATATATAGTTTACAAATTTGAGCCTCTTCTCCAGAGCTGGGATTCTCATAGACTTGTTTCTATATAATGCAAAAAAACATTCAAATAGTATAAAAAAAACAATTAAAAAACTAGCATTTAACAAGAATATAAATATACAATATTAAAATGATATAATAATTTACCAGGGAATCGAAATGAGTAGAAGATTTAAAGCATTGCATATTTGTGGCCTATGTAGTGTTAACAGTGCCATCTATTAGTGTATACTCAAAACCTTTATATTCATGTTTTGTTTTTGTAAACTTGGAATGCAAAATTATATTATGTGCATTCTTAAATTCTTTGGTAAGCTATATATTATGTTATATCTTCTAGACGATTTTTTTGGAGAACAATTTCGAATATTTTGGAGTGCAGATTTAAATTATGCTTTTATAATTTACTTAATGAGATATTGTTAATACTTAAAATTGAATAAAAAAAATGTATTGCTGTTTCTTATAATTTTGCATTAAAATATGACGGTATTTTTTTTTAAATTTCTGATTTCTAAATGAAGGTATTTTTTCAATATTTGACAATAAATCAGGACGGTATTATAACATATTAACATGGACTTGACTATTAAGCACATTTTTATATTCTATTTTTGTTTGTTATTTTCCATTTTTTAAATGGAGAACCTACTATAATAATCATTTATCAAATTTATTATTATTTGGAATTGTAATTTCCATAACCCGCAAGTAAAATATATTGTAGGAATATACTTGTCTAGACATTTGATTATTTAACAAAAACAACAATTTAACCTAAAATTATAAAAGGTTTAATAACGGAATTTAAATGCAATTATTTTTTAAAACTATTTTTACTTATTTTGTTTATCCTACTGAACATAAAAAAACATTTAAAAGTTTTAATAAATTAAGATTTAAAAAACAAATTATTCGACCTTGGAAGGGGTGAGGTAAATCCGCCATATTTGATTAAAGGTACAAAAATTGTTTTTTTTTTTAAAGAATGTGACAACGGTTTTTTTATTTTTGGCCAAATATCTTGTTTAGTTCACTTTTGC
>JAAAKO020041795.1:0-12045 GCA_010015015.2 Bolitophila cinerea
AGTGTGTTAACCTCCCGAAAACACATCAAGTTTATTATATCCTAAAAGCTTTTAAATGTTTGCAGTATAAAGTTGACAGATTTTTAAAGTCATTTTGTTTATGAGATTAAGCTTATTTCCAGAAGGACAGGCGACAAAACCAGAACACAGAACGCAATTTTAACACGAGTCATCATGTCAAAGAAGCCAGCGGTAACCCAGTTTAGTTCAGTAAGTTCATACACTTTTCTAACAAAAAAGTATATACGCGCTTTTTAATGTTTTCTTTTATTAACAATAACAATTTTAAAATGTATAGTTGAAATGATAGTTACTCATAATCGCTTTGTATTTTCAAGTATTTAAAAAAAAAGCTCAATTATAACTTTTTCTAAAACCCACTGAACATTATTGTCCTATCCAAGCATTAACCATTTGGGGGCCGCTGGGGGATAAAAGTTAAAATTGTCTCTTTTTTTATTGATTTTTGGAGGAGTGCGTTAAAAAACAATATTCAAATAATGGGAAAAAAAGGAGCTGAGGAGGCAATAGCTTTATAAAGGTGTGGCTTTTCTCTACAGTTAACCATCTTAGGTATTCGCCTCCTCCCATTCAACACACCTCCAAAATCAATACTTTAAACTCCAAAAATCAAACATTCAAACTCATTCCCTAAATTTGCGGATTTTCATTTCGTAAAAATGGCAATCTTATTAAAACTTTATTGCAACTACAAACCATATTTATTTGGGAGGGGCAAATTTCCAGTTAAATAATAATCACAAAATTGCAAATTTCAAATAACTTAACAAAATAAGTTGATTTTAAATATGTTTAATTCGAAAAAAATCACAAGAAAGCTATTGTCGCATTTAACCAGAAAAGGCTAATGACAAGTATGCTGAGAGCGTAAAAGCAAGTTCAAAAATGTGTTGAAAATTATCCAAAATCATCTATGAACCTGCGGGACCTTTATCACAATCACCTACTACCAACCCATTTTATTTAACATAGCAGGTTCTTCAGGCTGCAGGCTTCTTGACTAGACATGAAAAGTTATTTCTGATAAATCTGTTATTACATCGAATCAGTTTTGGATATTTTGGACACTTTGTCGAACTACTGTGGATTGTAAAGATTTCGGATGAAGTAAGGAAGAACACAATTCTGCATTTATGATATTTTAACCCCTATCAACGTGTAGACATTTTCCGCACTATCCTAAAACCATGATAGAATGGTGAAGTGACATAATGTCCAAGAATAAAAGGTCCATGGACATAATTTCAGATCAAACAGGCATAAGGTCCATGAACGTTATGTCCGTATATAACAAATGGACATTATGTCCACATCAAACCGACATAATTTCCAAATGGACAATTGGACTCTGTTTCAAATGGACATAATGTCTATTTGGACTTAAAAAGATGTCCTCTTAAAAACAACATAAGGTCCATGGACATTACGTCTGTATTTAAAAGGGCATAAGGTCCGTTTGTAGCTTATCCATAATGTCGTACAAAGATAATTCAAATATTTTCAAAATATTACAAATAATTCAAATATTTTCAAATTGTTGAAAATAATACAAATATTTTCAAAATATTACAAATAATACAAATATTTTCCAAATATTACAAATAATACAAATATTTTCCAAATATTACATATTCGCTTGATATATTTCCAAATATTATCGATATTATTATTACACATTACTACAGAAATTACACAATATTGCATATATTAAAAAGTGTATTAGGTACCAATTTTACCAGAAACCCTGAAATCATGCAATTTTGTGTTTTAGTGTGGCCCCTTGATTTAAAGAAAGAATACATTGATTTTTTCGATATTTTATACCGAATTAAATCAAGAAAAATCGGTTTAAAATTAGGTTTACCTTCGGAAGTGGGATAATTTTATACTTTACGTGCATTCTTTGGGTTTTCGGATTACGTATCAATCCTATGCTGCATGTGGCATTTATACGCGCGTTTCCACACAACAACAAAACATAATTTCTATATATATTTCTATGTTGCCTAGGTTTTAACCGTTGTGGTTATATTACAAAATAATACAGAATATTACAAAATATTACAGAATATTACAAAATATTACAGAAAATTCGCAATATTTTACAGACATTACCAATATTGAAAAATATTACAGATATTTCCAGGATTCGTAATATATTATAAAATATTACCGATATTACGAAATATTACAGATAATCTTAAAAAAATTTACGATGAACCGTATGTACTTTTAAAAGCGGAAATAAGGTCCATCGACGTTATGTTCGTGGATATGATGTCACCTCGCGATAGAGTTTAGAGAAAATGACCCCTTGTAGGTGAGTGGATCTATTTTTATCTAAATGTACCATTTAAAGAAAGAATGTTAAAGGGTAAACGTGTGTTTGGTTTTTATTGAAAGTATTTTTAAATTCCTAACCTATAAGGAATAAGGAAATTCAAGATTCCTTGTGGGAATTAGGTGCTAAAACTTATTTTTATCAAACAAATATGATGTGTCTTAAGGTGAAAAGGACAACAACAAGGACAACAAAATAACCAGAAAATAATTAAAATAGATGAGACAAAACTTAGTTAATATTAAAAAATACAAATTTGTAATCTTGTATAAAAATGAGGACAATTGTTGAATAATTATTTGGTTTAGAAAACCTATTTCTTTAATTTAAAATGATTTTTAAAACATAAGAAGAACTAATAATAGATAAAGAGTTTTTATTATCGAGAGATGAGTTGTAGACCGACGATCACATTTTTATCGGTGTCACTCGATTGGCCGAAATCCAATTGGCCGAATGATATGATTGCTCGTATCACGATTGGCCGAAGTAAATTTCATTTTTATTAGTAGTTGAACTATATTTTATTTTGTATTTACAAAAAATATTGATTTTGGAAACTACGGAATTTTTTAAAGTGAAACTCTGAAATTATTTCATTGGGCAAATGCATTATAATTTCAGAAAATCTTATATTTAAAATATATATTTCAAAAGCTATTAAATGAAAGGAAATCTTTAAATTATAAAATCTTCAATTCTGCATGATTTGGTAATACAAAATGAATGAATAAAACAAAAAATTAACACTAAATTTGAGAAAATAAAGAAATTGAGAAAATATTACGATAATTATCCTAATATTTGTCACTGCTAATACAAAATATACTAGGAATGCTAGTCTTAAATTTGCTCCTAGAAAAGGAACATTTTGCAAACATTTAAAGACAATTTTCAGATAATAGCCCAATTTAGGCGTTAGTTCTGGACTAAATCATAATAATATAATTTGCCCAAAGATTTAATTATATATAATATTACTCTATCTATTATTCATTCTGATAACATTCTTTAAAGGTACCATCAAATTGACAATATCTATTCTTTGACTTTGTTTACGCGTCAATAAAAGTGAGATATTATTTGTAAAAATAAATTTAATTAAATAAAATAGCTCTGAGTAATAAAAACATCTACATCGCCATCCGCCACAGGTATTCAATGCTGAAATTACCACACTAAAAATATACATATATATAAAAAAGGAAAAATACTCACATTTGCACTATACATCTCTCGTTTACGCAATTTGTGTAGGAGTAATAAATCCGCTGGAAACACGCGAAATTAAACCAATAAATCAACCGTTTAATAGTTGTCTCTCGTATTTTCACTTTTCCTGTAACACACTACTTCGTCTTCGTCTGCATTTGCACTGTTGTTTTCGTTGTTTTTATTATGATGTTGCAATTGCTCTCGAGAAACTCGTTCGTCGCTTCGATCTCCGAGTATAAATTCAATAAAGTTTATATTGTGTATGTATAAAACTTATATGTATATATAGTCTATAGTATAAGTAATATCATGTATAAAAACCGACGAGTTTCAAGTGCGCGTGCGACTCTCTTATCCGCAATGAAGACTGCAAGTGTTTATCGCGACCAATACACTAACAAAATACTACATTACATACAATTTATGTGTTTCAGTAGTGGTACAGAGCAGACAGACGGTACTCGCGACTTGAATATTTTATGTTTAATATTTATTATATTTGCTTATTTTATGAGTTCCTTTTTACACATAGGCAACACGACCACAACAAACGCACACAAATACACTGACTCACAAATCAGCTGGTAAAAAGGTAGTGCGCTAGCGTGCGCAAGAATGTCTATAATATAATAATATTAGGTCACACACGTTTCCTACTTCCCACACGACACACTGTATACACAAATAATACAGAACAATTATATATATGTATGATACAGTCAAAATTTATAAACACCACTCGATTGAATGCGGGATATACTATACATTCACATGGACAAATCGACACACTATTTTAATTACACTCTCACATTTTGGTATGCACGGTCGAAGGTTTAGTTTTTAGTCACTGTCACTACACAATATTATAAATACAGTGTGTATTTATTATTTTAGTCTGTTCCTCTGTACAATAATAATAACACAAGACACTACACACAACACACACACTTCACTCAGCGCAGCCGCTAGTGGACTTTTGATTTTGACGTCTCGTCGAAAACCACACGAACATCGACTTCCAGCGACGAATACGAAAGACAGAATGAATATTTAAAACGAAATACGATAAACACGATACATACTTTGACAGCACATAATGCAGATGCAAATGCAGAAACACAAATTTCCCTACACTGTTAAAATCAGTAATCTGTCTAGTTCGGGCACATTGGCCAGAGATGGCGCATGGCCCATATTGAAGAATGATTGTAATCACAATAAAATGCTTTTTTAAGTTGGTTTGAATGATTTTTTAAGTGTAAAAAAATATTGTTATTAAATAAAAAATAACTCCGTTCGAAATAAAATACTTTATTTAAAATTATATTAAACTAATTCTGTCTAGTTGGGGCACATTATGGAGAGATGGCGCAAGGCGTATATAGAAGAATAATTGTAATCACAATAAAATGTTTTTTAAAGTTTGTATGAATGAATTTAAAGTGAAAATAAATATCTCTTCTTAAAAAAAATAATAACTCCGTTCGTAATAAAATACTCTTTTGAAAATTACGGCTAAGGTATACACTTTATGGGGCAAAGCCCCAAAAAGTTTAAATTTGATGCTGTAGGCATCACATTTTTTATTTTTCTCCTGGACATTAAAAGTATGCTTTATTTAATTCCAGTACAGTAATCAATAATATTAAAATCTGAAAAGGTTCCTAAAATCTACCTGAACATTTGACTAATTTAAAAACATTATAAAAATTATTGCAGAATAATACATTTCCTACTTCCCAAACGAGCTTCTTGGTGTTCTCCAAAAACCCAAATAACATATTTTTACGTTTAAAAAATAAGTGTATTGATGTTTAACACAATATAATACCTTCTGCTATCTATCTATATTCTTTCTACTCTTCACTTAAGAATCTTTTTAATCTACCTGACTGACAAGGGACTAATAACAAACATTAAACCGTTCCCTAGCAACACAAAAGACCAAACAATTGTCCGCTTATCGAAATGCGTTTTTCTGACGTTAAATTCTATCAAGGAGAGTGAACAGTGAAGTATTATTATTATTAATTACTTGAAAACACTTAAATTGTATTAAACATGGCCTTCAAGGATGTAAGAGGTAAATCTAGTTATAATCATTATTGCTCCTGTTAACCATTTCATATACAAATAATAAACATTATCATCCACACACAGATCTTTCGGAGCAATTAAAGCATCTCGGTTACCCGAATAACTTTCCGTTCTCATCGTTGTACACGGCTTACGGAGGCCTAGCAAGTTTCCGCGTGGTTGCCGACATTCTGTCATGGCTTGCCGGACGACTGGAGCCCGGTGTCTTGTTGAACGGCGGTACGTCCAGTGAGACCGAAAGAATTATGCTAATTCGCTCTGCTGCTGAGTTTTTTGTCACAAAAGCCAGCATAAAATTGAATCCTCGAAAATTGTACGCGAGTACGACTAGTGCAGCGACAGAACTACTAAAGATTACCTCACTGCTGAGTAATGCTCCCAGTGAGATTGGAACGGACGACGAGCACGATGGAGTGGCATCGTCTAGCATTGATCTGGGTGACAAGGTTCGTTTTAGTCTATTACTATAGAATTAGGTTTTATATGAACAGTGTGTGTATTTACCAATAAATTATAATACTATCGAAAATCTTGAAAAGGTCCACGATTTGCGCCGAGCCAGAGAACTTTCTACCGAGCTCACAAATATGGGAGCGTCATTGTACGATCTGCTAGCGAAGGAACTGGTTAATAAGGTATATCATATATATTCATTTAGAATTATAATATTTCATTGACAAATATTTAATTTAGGAAACACGGAATCTTCAAGCTAGCCGACCCCTTGAGTTGGCATCCGTCGAGAAGAACCTAAAATCAGCCCTATTAACAATGAATCAAAAATTGCAACAAGCCAAGAGCCAGCTAGAGGCTCAGAACACGGAAAAGAAGGCATTAGCAGCTAAGCTAGAGCGAAAGAATGCCGATTTGGAGCGATCTCGGCAGAGACTTGAAGCACTTCAGAAAATACGGTAAAAAATATTAAATAGATTATAAAATTTTAAATCAATTACAATGACAATTTACACATATTTTTATATAATTCAAAAGTCCGGCATTTCTGGAAGAGTTTGAGCGCCTAGAAAGTGATTTAACGGGCCTGTACGAACAGTACTTCATTCGAATTAGATGTCTGGATTCATTGCGGGCACAGATTGCTTCACGCGTTAAATCACCGTTGCAAGTGTCAATGCCGTTAGCACGTGCTTCAGAATCATCGATGACATTCCTTCCGGATGGACTCATTGATTCGGACGACGAAGCTCTAAACGATGATGATGACGAGATCAAGTACAGAGTTCAGTCGAAGCGTGATAATATTAAAGAGGAATCCTTCGAGCCTAGTACTGCTACGCGGCTTCGTGTCCGCACAGCCGGTAATCTATTTTTATTTAACTTACAATATAAAAATAAATATTATAATAATATGTGTACTTAAACGTTTTTATTATTGCAGTAACCCGTGGTGAACGAAGATTCGTGGGTAACATGATGGGCACGTCGGACGTCGACAGTTCCATGGGTACCGACGATGATTCAGACAGCGATATAGATCTGGCCGACGAGTTGCATTCGGATGACGACGAAACGATAGCAAAGTTAACTAATCCTACACCGCAATCCAACAATAAGTCATCAGTGAAACCCATTGAGTTCAGCGATGAGGATTTTTAAAAGAAATACATACACATTTTGTATTTATATGCTTTTGATATTAATATAGAAGTTTTACAAAGAAAATATACATTTATAATATATAAATATAACAATATAATCATAATCTGAACAACATAATCGAGTCGGATTTATTATATATATATTATTTATTACATAATAACGTCTGCGCATTTATTATTATTGCCGGCCAGACTAGATTCATCGCCAATACTGCTGGCGGCGTTGGTGCGCTCCTGTTGCACCAGAAAACGTTCTGCAATGGCACGATCCAAGCCCGTGTAAGTCAGGGCTCGTCTAATTTCCATGTCGGACTCAGACTTGCGTCGCGCCCGTTTGCTACGCTTATCTTTTGTACGTCTTTTTGTGCGGATGCGTTCCAGGGTTTCTTCGACCTCTCTCTGGTGCGGTGGTCGCATCGGATAGGCTCCCGGTGGTAATGGATGACGCAGACCCATCGGCAGCGTTGGATACATTATAGACGGTGGAGGTGGGTACATTGGTCGCATAGGCATCGGCTGAAACAAAAAGATAGAGATAACGATAAGAATTTTCTTGTTTTTTTTTTAATGTTTGTTTTTGAAATGCAAGAAATTATAAAAAAATAAACAGGTATGAGATTAGGGTTAGGACTGGTGGACGGCGAGTCAGCACAAAGGCCAAGATATTTGGTCTCATTTTGAATCTTTTGAGTTAAGCACTACTTTGCAAATGAGATTATTTCAATACAATTATTTGGAATTAGACAGATGTTATGCGCTGGCTTAGGCCTTTGGTTCCACGACATTTTAATAGAAAGGTTTTTTTTTAAACAGGTACAAATAAAATATAGATGTTTATTAAATGAACCATAATTTGATTATACAAACTTATATATTTTTTGGGCAAATATGGACCATGATAGAATAAAAAAAATACAACAACATAACACACAGGCTGTGTATTATTCTCAGGATTTTTCGTGAGAATAAGTCTCAATTTCCGGCTGAAGTGCAGTTTAGGCCTTTGGCGTTTGTCCCGAAGAGGTTTTGTAGAGGAACCCTCTAACACCAAAAAACAAGATTTTATGTTCAGGAAATGAACCCCTTAGGGGTGGGAGGGGTTCAAAGATTTGATAAATAATTAGGAAAAAATATATTTATAGGAGCGATCTGTGATTCAAGGTAAGTGGTTTGGTATAAAATTAAAGGTTTTTAAAATATCTATTATTAAAAAAGAGGTGAAAGGGATCTAGTCTCCCCTTTTTAATTTAAAAAATGACATATTACATACAATTTGATATAGAGAGAGGAGAGGAGGGGAAAACGAAAGAAATTATTATTATTTCTAATTTTTACCAAAACTTTGAAGGGGTTCATTTCCAAGACAAAATATTATTTTGTTCGGTGTTGGAGAGACCCCCTTATGAGAGAAAAGGGGAGAAAAATTCCTCAGACACTAAAGCCTAAACTGCACAAACTCCCAATCGCCGTGAAATTAAGTGTATTAAGTTTAATTCACCTCACCAAAAGGTCTTTACATTAATTAGACCGTTTCGATTAGAACATAAGGCCCACAGACATAAAGACCCATTGAAATTATGTCCGTGGTCCTTATATCATCCCACATTAAAAGTACGTACATTAAAATCAATTATAATGCATAAATGACATACAACAAAACGGTGAATTATTCCCAAGAGGCTTATAATCTCATGGCGAATGTGCATTATTGCCACCGTGTTTTTTTGTTTTTTTTTTTAAATGATACTTAACGTCAGGAAAATGATAATATTGTCAGGAGTTTTGATGACTTTTATTATTTAATTGCCTGTGCATTACATTTTTTCAAAAAATTTCCTAACGTTAATTCACTTGATAATAACTCTCAAATGTCAGGATATTTCCTGACGCTAGGTCTCTTGATAATAATGCACAGCTAGTAGTGCCATTTTTGCTGTCGTTATAATTCACTGGAGAATAAATCTGTGCAATATCGTCAGGTTTTTTACCTGTTATTAAGTCTCTTGAGAATGCACATCACAGCGTCTAACAAAACAACCATAATACATTATTTTTTACTATAGAGATATAGCAGCCCGTCCAAAGACGTGTCTAGACTTTATATTTAAATATACATTACATTTTTGAACCACAATTATTGCACAATTGCAAAAAACCGTATGAGTATAATAATATGTTGTTTAGTTAGAGATTACGATTTTGAAATGTCTTAAAGACCTTGCTTGAGCGACAGTGTGTATATTTGAATATAAGTATAATATTACTATATACCTGACTGCGTTGCTAGATGCTAGATCATAGCATTTAATTGATATTCTCTTACCTTACATACAAGTACACACATGAAACAAAAATATATTAAGGTTAAGGTCTTAATGTAATGTGGTCTCTGATATGTATGCAAAAATGGCAAACATCGATCATTTTATTCGCCAGTTAGGACAAAAAGGCCCGAAATAATGTGTAATAATTATCGTGTTTAATTGCACACATCTGAAAAGGTGCGTTAATTGCATTGTTCCAGGTGAAAGTGAATATATTCGTGCCGCTGTGAACAAGTCAAATTATTGAGTGACTACAATCTAAAGGTAGAACGGTGAACGATGAAAATTTAATCAATTCATTTTTAATTCAGCCGTGATCAATGTATTATGTTCAGTACAGGTATACATTCGAAATAGAATGTGATTGCAGCAATTATACTATATAAAATTATAACTGAGTATATTCAATTTATATATTAATTAGTTTATATGAAAATGTAATTTACCAATTACGTTACGAATACAAATTAAACATGCGAATTAAATGTTATTTTATTTATTTGTAGTTATTAATTCATTTGTAGAGATTAAAAACATGAAATTAAAAAAAAAACTAATAACAATATTGGTGAAAACAAATGAAAGTTAAAGATATTTGCTCAATATATTGATATGATATTTTTACTGAACTAACAAACAAGCATGATACTACTAAAAAAAGGTAAACCCGTGCGCCTGTATGTCGCTGCTATATTTACAGTAGGGTTGACAGACGTCCTCTTTTGGGAGGACATATACTCTTTTTGGAATTAGAATTTGTGCCCTCCCGCTTTTTTCTAAAACTTACAATTTGTCCTTTATTTTGAAATAAATATATTTTATGAAATTAATTTGTATCTTTACTCAAATATTTTCTAACATTTAAATTTAGTACTGAATTTATAAAAAAGAAAATAGAGAGATAGAAAGATTTTTCAAGGAAGATTGCTTAAAACTATTAACAGATATAGATACTTAATGCAAAAGAGTTAAGTTAATTGCTACTATATTATTGGACAGGAAGAAGCAAAAACTTTTGAATACATTGAAATTCAAGAGATTTGAATAAATGCATAGAAGCGGCGAAGACATATTACTTAAGGTAAATTATTAAATAAGTAGTGAAGATGATTAAAAATAAAATATGCAGCTTAATTCAAACAAAAATACCCGATGCTGGAAAAAACTGCCTATTGTCATACTTGTGACGTATCATTTTCTATCGCCAGCAAGGAAAAATCTTCCATTGATCAGCACTTAGGAACGGAAATAAAATTAAAGACGAATTAGTCTAGCAGAATAAATACATCGTTTTAGTTTCAATTCGGCCAATTTCACTCATAGAATTGCCGGACTCGGCAATTGCAGGTATAAGTTTGGATATTTTATTTTAGAAAAAGTCTGTGCACTGCCTATGCAAAGTCTTTTAACCAAAATATCAAATATGTCCTTTATTTCAATTGTAATAATGGAAGTTTGAAGATGTTTCCGTTAATCGTACAGTTTTTCACCAATGTAAAGGGTTTAACAGTCAGACCTCTTATAGATCTTCAAAATTTAAAATATGAAACTTCATTGACGATCGAAATGTTACGAAGCGTTTTGAACAAACATAATTTAAGTTCAAAATGTATTTCATTTGCTGGCGATAATTGCAACACAAAATGTTGGTGGAAAAAACATGGCCGGTAAAACATTGGTTTAAAGAGCACCAAAAGATTCATTTGAGGGCCACTTATATTCTTCATAACAGTGCCAGATTGGGATTTGAAGTTCTATCCATTGATTTGGAAAATGTAATCGAGAAGGTGTATAGATACTTTTCGATATACACAGTCCTCACCGAAAAGTTAAAAGACTTTTGTGATTTAGTAATCATTCTTTTACATCACTCGAAAACCAGGTAGCTATGATTGCTTCCCAACTTTTTGAAAATGCACGATGGCTTAAAATCATTTTATCTCTCCGAGATAATTGTCAAGTTACGATTCGTTTGTTTTTTGAAAAGAATGAAAATTAAGGGGTAAGCGTCCAAAAAATCAAATTCGTTTGTACGAAATTCGTAAAAATGTGGAAAATTTCGGTGGTGTGTAGGTCCTTTGTTTGAAATACAATTAAAAAATGTGTCAGTGTTGGCGGGGTGAGCGGTAAAATACAAAAAAAGTGTTAATGTCGACGTAAAATTCTTAAATTATGTTTTCCATTTCTCTGGTTTAAAAGTCAAAGTAGACAGCGGTGCCAATGTGATAACGTCAGAAAAATGAGACTTATTCTCACAAAAAAACTTGAGAATTATGCACAGACGTACTGTGACTTATTCTCAAGAGACTTAACGCCAGGAAAAATAATCGTGAAAGTAATACATAATTCAGTAATGTAGCGATTTGTACACATGAAACCGACATCTAGTATAAAGCCCGCGATCCTTGTGGACTCCAAATGCACAGTATTC
>JAAAKO020041806.1:0-12045 GCA_010015015.2 Bolitophila cinerea
GTGATATTTTAATAAATCTGTTTGTAATAAACAACATATATTAAATAGAGACATACGGTTGTATTCAATATTTTATAATATTTTGTAAAATAGAATTTTGTAAAACGGAATTTTAATAAACAAAATTTTGTAAAACAGAATATTGTAAAACGGAATTTTGTAAAACAGAATTTTGTAAAATAGAATTTTGTAAAACCGAATTTTAACAAACAAAATTTAGTAAAACAGAATTTTGTAAAAAAGAATTTCGTTAAACAGAATTTTGTTAAACATATTTTTGTAAAACTAAATTTTGTAAAAACAGAAGTTTATAAAAACAGAATTGTGTAAAACAGATTTTTTTAAAACAGAATTTTGAAAAACATATTTTTGTAAAACAGAATTTTGTAAAAAAAAATGTTTGTAAACAAAATTTTGTAAAACAGAGCTTTGTAAAACAGAATTTTGTATAACGATTTTTGTAATACAGAATTTTGTAACAATGAATTTTGTAAAAACAGAATTTTGTTAAAACATATTTTTGTAAAACTAAATTTTGTAAAGACAGAATTTTATAAAAAAAAGATTTTTTAAAACAGAATTTTGAAAAACAAAGTTTTGTAAAACAGAATTTATTAAAATTGAATTTTTAAAAAACATATTTTTGTAAAACAGAATTTTGTAAAACAGAATTTTTTATAACAGAATTTTGTAATACAGAATTTTGTAACAATGAATTTTGTAAAAACTGATTTTTTTAAAAACAGAATTTTGTAAAAACAGAATTTTGAAAAAAAGAATTTTGTTCTGTTTAAATTTTCTAAATACTTTGTAAACAGAATTTAGTAGTAAACACAATTTTGCAAAATATAATTTTATACTAATAATTTTTTTTAAAAGAAAAACCGAATTTGAAAACATAATTTTATAAAAACAAAATTTTGTAAAACAGAATTTTGTAAAAAAGTATTTTGTAAAAACAGAATTTAAAAAACTGAATTTTATCAAATACAATATTGTAAAAACATAATTTTGTAATAATGATTTTTTTATAAAAGAATTTCGGAAAAAAGAATTCTGTGAAACCGAATTTTGTAAAAAAGAAATTTGTAAATATTATTTTGTAAAACCGATTTTTTAACTATCCCATACAAATATACAAGAATAATATTAAAATTAAAAATTAAATTATATTTGAATTTCAATTAATTTTAAAACAATATTAATTGGCTATTAGGTAATAAAATGGGAGATTTTTGTGAATCAACTAATTAAATTAAATGTGTTGCAATTTTTTATGATTTTTGGATAATAACGGTAAATTTTGCTGGTAAATATAAGCTGTAAATATAAGCTAAAATGAAAAAATATAAACATTTAAATATATGTTTTATCTTTGTTTTTTGTTTTGATTCTTTATCAGCAAATCCTAACGAAAAAATGGTTAAGATTTGATGCTAAAGTTTCATTAAAAAATATGTTTAAACTTTTATATATGTATTTAACTATTTTTTTTAAATTTAAGATTCTGTAATAATAACCCTAATTTGTATCCATTTTTTATGATTAAGAATTGAGACAATTTTTTTTATTATAAATTTGCGTCAATTTTAGAAATCTAATAAAATACATAAAATTCAGTGGATTTCATTTTCGAAGATTTTCGCCGTTTACAATTAATATACATTTTTTGCCAATATAAAAAACAATCAATTTTAGCCATTGTATAAATTCTATATTTACACTAGTCGATGAACTCTAGCTTATTACATAATTAAGTCAATTCTATGCATACAAACAAAAGCACTGCCAATTAACTCATAAATTGCTGAATAGAATATTATGTTACCTAAGTGCATTTTGTGTGCCATACTAAGTTGTTCTCTAATAACCACATTCAATCACATGTTTATTACATATCACTGTGTCTGTGTTCATAAAGCACGGAATACATGGCACACACAGCACACACACGGCACTAACTTCACGGCATATACATACAATGACGTTTGTATACGCTTTACGGTGCAGCGCGCTGCGTTTGTTAGCGTAAATGCGTCGTATGCACAATTGCAGCATAAATACACGCCAATTTCATACATTTTATGTATTTATATATATATATATATATGCACTCGTGTGACTGAGTGTTTGTGTGAGAGCATTGTATAAATATTTAATATGTACAACGGATAAATAAACAAGTTTTAATGAGCTCGGCACAAAAAAATAAACGCATATATGATTATATAAATATAAACAAACGTTTCGAATTATTAAATAACGAACTGATACTTTTATGTGTGTGAATATATATATATATAAGTATATATTAGAGAATCACCGTGAGTCATTCTTCGTTAAGCACGGAACGTGCAATAAAACAATTTATATAATAAAATATATTAACAAAAATACACATTTAGCCATCGCAGTAAAACGTAAATTCATTTCACGTATGTTGCCATTGCCATTGTATAAATATATGTTGTGATCCGCTCGTGATAAGTTTTATGCTTGCAACGGCAGTTCTCCATTTTTGTTTGCTATATGCTGCGCTGCTGCGTAAACAAGTTTCAATTCGCTAATTTAATTTGAAGTTGTTGTTTTGTTCAAGATGTCATGCACGACGACGACGACAACGACGACGCGAGCGCCACTCGATTCGACTCGTCGAAGACGCAATGAGCCATTGAACTCGCAATAATCAAAGAATCAATATTAAAACAAGCTCAACCGGCAAAAAATTAAATAAGCCATGTGAATCCGGACACATTGCTCGGCTAACATACAACATTTTTTGCGAGATTAAAAAATAAAACGATATGCGATTATTCATTCGTATGTGTTTGTTCGTGTGTGACCTATATTTCACCCTCTTTATTTAGAATTTTAATGAACATGTAATACATGTAGGTTTATAGAGGAGCAACAGAGAGCAACACCTTGTTGCATTTTCATGCGTTTTTATTCATTTTCATGCACTTTTATATGCCAGGCACAAACAATGCATTTGTATAGCACAAATGTATTATGTATAAGAGATGAACACTGACATGTGCACTGCGCTCATTTTCACAAAGCGGAAAACTAAGGAAAATGCCGTGAAAACTACATAATTATTTTGTGAATATTATGATGTGCATACCCGGAAAGACATTAAATTTAAAGAAATATTTGCTGTTTCTCAGAATTGCATAATTATGTTTTTTGCAAATAACTTAAATTATTTGTTTTTTTTTTATTATATTATATTTATCATTTAGAAGAAAAACATCAAATTTAAAATATTTATCACAAACATTTTGTGTCTGCAATGTGTTTTTTTTAAATTCTTTATCAATATAAAAAAATGTCTGCACAGATTTTTTTTCCTTAGCAATATCTAAATCTAAAATAACCCGAACAACATTCTCGAATTCAACTGGAATCCAGTTCTAAAGTAGTAGGAACTCGAATTTGCCCTTCTCTATTATAGCTCGATTTTTTATACTTAATATACAAAAACAGCTGGCTAGAGCGGCTCGGATAGAAATCTGGAACTCGATACTAAAATAGAGCTTGTTTAGAGCTGTATCCGAGAAGGACAAAAATAGTTCGAATCTATCTCGGAACCAGTTCTATAATAAAAATCATAAAAATTAACTCTAAAACAATTCGAATAGATCTCTAAAACAGTTCGAATGAAACTCGAGAAAAGTTCAAATAGAACTCGAAAAAAATTGGAAAAGAACTCTAAAACAGTTCGAAAAGAACTCTAAAACAAATCATATAAAGCTCGAGAAAAGTTTGAATAGATCTCTAAAACAGTTCGAATTGAACTCGAGAAAAGTTCGAATAGAACTCGAGAAAAGTTCGAAAAGAACTCGAGAAAAGTTCGAATAAAACTCGAGAAAAGTTTTAATAGAACTTAAACAGTTTGAATATATCTCTAAAACAGTTCAAATTGGACTCGAGAAAAGTTCGAATAGAGCTCGAGAAAAGTTCGAATAGAACTCTAAAACAGTTCAAATAAAACTCGAGAAAAGCTCGAATAGAATTCTAAAACAGTTCGAAAATATCTCTAAAACAGTTCAAATTAAACTCGAGAAAAGTTCGAATAGAACTCAAGAAAAGTTCGAATAGAAATCTAAAACAGTTCGAATAAAACTCGAAAAAAAATTGAATAGACCTCGAGAAAAAATCCATATTTATTATTACATTATAAAAAACATTATAAAAAAGGCTGCTAGAAACACATTTTGTTTCCATTATGCCTGTGCTAGATATAATATTATCCGTGTATATGTTTATGTTTAATATATATATATATATATAGGCTTATCATATTATACGATAACAACGCATACACGAGTACTCGCTCCGAACGGATTTTGATCCTAACACACGCATGCGAATTCAATTTGGCAAGTCGTTATAACAGCGCTTTGGGCCGCATCGCATCGCATCGTTGTCATAAGAGACTCCCGCCCGACTCCTGGATACTCACTCGACTCTCGGCTCTCGACTCTCGACTCCTCACTCTCCTGGCCCACCTAGATCGATGTTCCACCATCACAGAGCAGCGACATAGCTAAATGTGTATGTGTACATTTACTTCGGCGTCTTCTGGCTTGCGTAATTGCGTACATGTACCCCTACAGCCCACACTGCGGAGGCGGCGGCGCACTCTTGTATACATAATGCGTGTGAGTGAGTCTTGAACGCTGCCAGCGCACATTCCTACCACGTGTGAAGTGAGTGTCGATTAATGTATGCTTGAGAGCACGTGTAGATCGTGTATATATAGGCGTGTATATTGGCGGAAATTAGGTAAATCTAAAGTAAATTTAAGCAAAGATTTTTTTTAATCCTTCCGTTTTACACACTATGATTATGATTTTTTTCGTATTTTCATACTTTATATAAGATATAAGATAAATAACCGTAATGAATTTGTTATCAAATAACTATTTTAGACTTTTTTTTGAAGTTATCTATTTCAACTTCAAAAAAAAAGTCATCATATGGGATGACCAATTATATTAGTCGCAGGCAATGTTTTAGCAAAATGGAGGACTTTTTAGTTAAAGTGTGTTTTCAAATTTTAAAATATCACTTCATCTAATATATCCAATTTTGTCCTCTTTTTTGTCCTTTTTTTACAAAAAAATGGATTTACATTATTTATATTAAATATTTTGTAGTATTTTTTTAATTAAATTTTACCCATTATTTAAAAAAGATAAGATTTTTAATTATTTCAATCTAAATGTGTTTGAATATGAGCATATTGGACCTTTAAAAGACCACCGTAATGTAAACGCTGCGTTTATTAAATGACCACTTTGTGGTTATTAAAGTTGATAAGCATAAATTGTGCCTCCTCAAATGACATCATAATTGTATATAGACCATAAACCGTCTATCAAAAGTTGATAAAGAAACATGTGGTCATATTCGAAGGGATGGCCATTTTACATCAGTCCTTTTTAAGTATTCATAAGACAATTCTCTGGATGATTTTTTAAGAACAGGATTTTGATCTTCTTATATTTATTATATGACCTTGTATTTGGCTAATGAATAATCAAATAATAACAAATAAAATGGTACCAGGTAATATTGCAAATTGACATTTTGAAAATATTTTTATGGCCATTTTATAAAGAAAAAATGTCCAATAAATGTGGGCAGTTGAAATTTAAATAAAAAATTCAAGTTATTTGGCCAATTAACAATAAGCTGGCGTGATGGATGAAGTTTTTTTATTGCTCTATCGCAAAAGAGGTTTTAGGGATGTATTGAAGGTTGCCTTTTTCCGAAAAAATTTCTTAAGCGGGTCGGAGTGGTTTAGAGTTAAAAAAATATATTTTCAAATGTTAGGGGCCTTTCCAAATAGATGGGATTTTGCAGAGAATAAAACGTATTTAGGGCAACCACCTCAACTTCATTATTTGTTGGGAGGCAATAAAGTTTTGATTTGGTTTCGCTTTAGTTGGAATATTAAAGCTTGGCAGTATATCATTTGATAAAATGAATCATTTGACAAATTTACAAAAAACTGGCAATATATACACAATTATTAGTAAAATGGCTTAGACAATAGTATAATGAAATAGCTAGACTGATTATTGTTTAATATAATCTATGTTCGATGATAAGCTATTTCCCATTAATTTTTTGACCAGTTAAATGCTCCCATATCTTCTAATAACCATACAAATGACAAAAACTTTTGATGACCACTTGTCCAGTGAAGTCCAGATAATAATAAAAATTTGTCCATTTTACAATAACTGTGCAAGCATTTGTGCAACAGATGTTTCAAAAATATTACCTAGTAATTGTAATCGCCTGAGTAAGACACTGATCAGTCAAAAATGAAAATTAGCTGATCAAGTGATTAAAGTAAATCAATGATTCAATGAGAAACCCAGTTTTTGTTAATCGAGTATTTTATTCTCTGTTTCAGTTTAAACAGAACTGAGAAATGGCGAAAAAGGCGAAATTTGAGTAGAAATTGTGGTCATAATATATTTGGAAATTCACATAAGGTATATTATTATTTACTGTGAAATGCGATCAATCTATGGTGGTATTTAACGGTGGTCAACTTGTGTATTAAATTGGGATACAAATTATAAATTATCAAGTAATTAATAAAATGCATTTTTTCATTAAAGGTATTTCATTTTACAGCATTGCATGATGTATTTTTTGTAAGGTAATTTATAATCAAGTAATTTATAAGAAGTTTTGACTATTTCACGACATCTATAGTGGTTAGTGCGGGTGTCTACTAGCAATCGCAATAAGGTTGTTGGTTCAATTCCTCTCGATAAGATTTTTTAATCAATTAGTTTCGACACTGCCCACAAACGCATAGGTATTTTGTTCAAAACCAATTTTCGCGATGTTTTGGAGTAATAAGTAAGTACCGCTTGATATGAAAATAACTATATCGATTTTTTCATAAAAATATTTCTCTTGTGGTCGATTTTCCGACGAAGGGGCTCTATATTTTTGCAGGCCTAAAGGGACATAAAGTCCTCCTCTAGATGGTGGAATATCGTCACGATATAGTATTTGACTAACATTTATAGGGATTTTAAATTCTGAAATTATAAAATTCTATCTTATAAAATTCAGTTTTTCATAAAAAAAAAAAATATGCAGGTATTTATTAGGCTAATCCACCTAAATTAGCTCAACTTGAATAAATTCTGAATAATTTGGCTGAATAAGCTCTATCTGAATATAGGCTGATTATTTTGGCAAAAAAAGCCCTAATATTCTGATAAATGCGGCATATTTTTAGCTCTTATTCAGCTTTTCTTATTCATTTCCCTTAAGAAGCTAGAATGTTTCTTGGGATTTACTTGTATTTAAAAGCAAACATTTGTTTGATATTTCAATTGCTATACAGACGAGTCGGGATTTTGGACCACGGTGCCCGGTCGGAAGAAAATTATTAAAATTTTAAAATATTTCCTTTTAAAAACTAATGTTTAAAAAAAAAAATTGTTACCATTATAAAAACCAAGAAAAAATGTTTGTTATAAATTATTATTTTTGTTTGCCATGAAAAAAAAATGTTTACAAGTTTATTCTTTTGTACAAAAAAAAATGATACAGGTTTTTTTCGTAAATTTGAAAAAATTCGTAAATTTTTATGTGTTTTTGTATTTTTAAATATATTTGTGCAAAAAAATAATTAACATTTATTTATTTATTTTGATTTTTTTTTGGTATAATTTAGTTTTTTTTGTTAGCTTTTTAATCTACACGTTTTGAAGTAATAACTCTAATTGATTTTCTTTGGGGGTCATGTTCCCATGTCCCTTCCCTGGATCCGTCAATGATTCCAGATTATCACTACCCCAAATCCTTTTTCCATAAATAACGTCAAATAACAATCAGTTTATAGATGTTCGATCAAAACTCCTGCGCATTCTTGATGCTGTTTGGAGCGCGTATCTTCCGGCTGCGCTAAAGCGCGGCAATATTTCAACCATATTCTAGTGACACATAAAAAATAAGTGCTTTCTTTTGAAAAACCGACAGAATTTTCCAATCACCACCGGTCGATCGTTAATTCCATAAACACAGTCTGCTGAACTCAACAGAAAGGTAAAATCATTAATGTGCGATCATAAAAGTTTCAAGAAAACAACGCACGAGATTAAGTGCGCGCGCATTTAGATATGAGAAACGTAAATAGAACACGGTGCGCGCATGCGTGATGGCTTGTGCCATATAAGAACATAGGCTGTATCTTAGAACTGACTATAGAGTATCATTCACTTTCGTGTAGCTATAGAGTACTGTAATTTGTCTATGTCGTATATATCTTAAAATGCGTTTACAAGACGCGCTGCCCGATTCCAATGCTATTTTGCTCTTTGCCAAGGCTCATTTTAAAAAGCCGGAATGCTTTATTGGTATTATGAGCACGATCTGTCTTCAAATCAACCCCAACGAATTATGTATTTATGTATCCCTCCGTACGAGAGGAATGAATATTATTTCTCTGTGTGCGCGTGTATGGGTATGTGCTTTATATATTTATATATATAAAAATATATGTATATAGTATGTCACATCACGTGCGGCAGCTGTGTGCTCTGCGTCTGCCGCTTGAAACGAGGAAAACGCGTTGCGGTATTTTATGACGCGAAAACTTTAAGGGCGCGCTCCGTGCCGCAACTTTGTTGTTGTTTTCTATTCTATAGGCTATAGCATATGGCATATATTATATATATATATATACTGTAAAAGGATTTCGCCGTGTTTTTAAGTACATTTGAATATGCATTAAGACATATGAAACTTCGGGTTTGCGTTTTTATGTGCGGTAACACATACTCAGGCAGACGACACGCACTCTTTTACGATGGAACAACTGGTGGTAATGTGCAATTAATGCTCAAGCCAGCCGTGCCCTCCCTCCAGCCACTGTAGTCGCCACACAAAACCAAGAGGAAAACGAAAGAAAAACAAGAAAATAAAAGTCGCCACCCTTGCGTAATGCTTTTATAAACTCTTCGGTTTTTCAAAAACTGAAACTGCGGAAAAAGGACTTGCCTCATTATGCGCATTTTACGCCAGGGAGATAATTTTTTGTTTTGATCTACATAAATTATTTTTATCTTTGCAATTTTATAGTGTTTTTTTTATTGTTTATGGTTCAATTAGAATACATTAAAACGGGACGTGGACTTTTGAGGCAAAGACAAATGCGGCACCGCTATTTTGCCAGATGCGGCACATTATATTTGCGGCATAGGACGAATAGGACAAATACAAATAAATCATAAAATGAGAAAATGACAAATGCGGCTTATAATAAATGCAGCACGGACAAATGCGGCACTTTTATCTAACTATATTAGGATATAGTTTGAAAAATGTATATTAATTCATCACTTGAGAACGGATATGACAATTTGGCTACATTTTTTTAAGTTGTTTGTAATTGCCAAGAAAAGGTTTTTACGAGAGAATATTTTGGAAAAACACTCCGGAAAAGTCGAAAAATTGTAGAAAATGTTTTTATAGTATGGCTTTTCAAGAGAAAAATGGAAAATTTTGAGTGAAAAATTTGAAAAAATTAAATTTTTTAAATTATTTTTGCATGATTTCATGATTTTGGATGTAATGGAGGAAAAATCTATGCTATGCCTGAAAAAACACAATAAATCGTACAATTCGTTGAGAAAAAAAGACATATTGCGTGGTTTTTTTGATGGAGCAGTTATCCAGATAAATATACGATGGCGCTGTGGTGCAATAATCAATGTCTCAATCCGATAGATGGCGTTGTACGTTTACTAAGGCGTTGTGCGGTTTGACAGATGTACAGCTATTGCTGCAATTAATTAGAGTTTTGCGTTTAATTACAGTGATTTCGGATAGTCGAATGTCGAATTAATGAATTTAATAATTTACCAAAAAATAAAATAAAGTAGAAAGTAGATTCGCATGTAATAAGCAAAAAACAAGCAAAAAAACTATCAAAAACCATGATTTTTTTATTAAATATAAGAAACGCCATGACATTGAAATATGTTTGATTATATTACAAAGAATGTGCAATTTGCAAAATATTGTCTGGATAATTGCGGCACATTTTTAAATATAGTTATCTGGATGCGATGTGCATGAAATAAAAGTGCCGCATCTGTCTCGTACGCAGTTTTAGTTATGCCTTCGTGACCTATGCCGCAAATGGTATCGTGCCGCATTTGTCCGTGTCGCATTTGGCATGTGCCTGATTTTCCAAATGGCCTCGCCTTATTTGTCATGTGCCCAAAATAAAAGAGCCTCAAATGTCTAAATGTTTGCCTTATTTGTCCTGGGCCGCATTCGTTTTAATCTCATTTGTCTTTGCCGTATTTTTCTTTGCCTCTAAAGTCTCCCCACCAATTAGAACGTTCTTATTTTATTCTTGAAAAATATCCAATTTTATATTGGTTTTTAAATGAAGAAACGCCTTTATTTATAGAGAAATCCTCCTCGAACCACCCAAAAAACAAATAATTTTAAATCTATTGAGCGTATGCTCCGTCTGTAGATCTTAAGTAATTACAATTTTATGTTTAACAAGATCAAACAATACCGCGCGCTGAAATCGATGCCGTGCACTGCGTGAACCCCGGACTCACACCATCAAGACAACAATACATACGCAAACCCACACACGCGTCTTGGCTCCAGCTCAGCTACAGACTCCATATACTGTCGTACATTTCTTAAGACTTAAAGAAAATTACAAGTACACCACCGTAATAATATAAATAATTATCTGCTGTTATTTCAATGGAGCATAAATGGTGAATGTGTGTGTGTGCGCCGCATGCTTCATTACTCGTTCGATCGCGGCCGATTATGTTTCATTAAATTATCAAAGCATAACTATACACATACATACATATATAAAATAATATACATACACACACACACACAAATACTATACATCATTGTGCCAACATCATCAGCGGCGACGACGACGACGACGATCGACGACTCGAGAGCGTTTATTTAATAAAAAATCACGGCGAGCCTTATTTGATTTGCACGCGCACCGAGCCTATATTTATTATATGTATAGTAATGTACTGTATTTATATATGCAGTATGTGCAGTGGCGGATTTAGGATTCTATTTAGGGAGGGTCATTAGTTTTAACTATTAAAAATTGTTTTTACAAAATAAATTAAATATCTTTGCTAAAAAAAAAAAAATATATTATAGAAATAGCTTCAAAAACATTTTTAAATAAAAAAATAGTTTTACGATAAAAATTATTTCTTTTACAAACAAAAAAAGTAATGTTTTTTCAATTATTGGACATTTTCGAATTATTTGTAAAGCAATGTCAATTTTTTGTGACAAATAGACTTTTATTTATTTCTTTTCTTTTCCTTTTTGTAACAACTTTTTTTTTGTAGCAAATATATTTAGCAATTTATTTTTGGAAAAACTTTATTTTTTATACATTTTAAAATAATTGTGTTGTTGTTTTTCTTTATTTTTCGACACTATTTATTTTGCTTAAACCGTTTTTAATTTAACATTTATTTATTCGTTGTTAAAAAACAAATCGTGAAAATTTTTCTTTAAATTAAATTAAATTAATAATTAAATTTAATTTTAATAAACTTTTTTTCAAATCATTGTGACAGTTTTGTATGTGTATAATAATGTGTTATAATAATTTAATAATTGCAATAACACATTTTTTTCTTTTTTTTTGCAAAAATAATATTTTATTTAATATTTCAAATTATTGGCATATAAAACCGATAATTTTTTTTTGATAATTTCGTCTGTTTATAATAAAAAGAATTTTTCTTTTAATTTTTTCATGGTCTCCAGGGAAGGCGAAAGGGATTAAATACCCTATAGCCCCTCCTCAATACGCCACTGCGTATGTTATATAGTATAATTGTTGTTGTATGAACAATATTATTCACTACAAATACGTGAACGTACTTATATAATAATAATGACTCTGTGCGCACCAAGACACAACAAGTCAAACATGGCGACGCGGCGGGAATACTGCTATATTTATTATTATTA
>JAAAKO020041817.1:0-12044 GCA_010015015.2 Bolitophila cinerea
ATGCCCACCCCCTGCACTTTTGTACACATTCACAGACACAAAGACAGATAGTCCAAAAAGAGAGCAAAATTATATCAACAACAAAAACAATCTACCCCATTTACAAAACATATATAGAAGATGCTGCTGCTATAATATAAATATTCAATCAAAATTGCCGGATAAACATATTCAAAATTAAAAGCCGATTAAAAAAATATATCAACACCAAACCCTTCATAAAAAAAACATACTTCATAAACTCATAACATCAACAAATAATCAACCCCTAGTTCACAACAACTACAACATCAACAACAAAAACAACAACAACAACCACCACAAAACAATACACAACCCTCCCTCAAAACCAATCAAAGCCAACAGTCGATTGTTATATATAAAAAAAAACATTTATATAACTTCTAATAATAATAAAAACACTTGAAAATAACAACACACATAAATACAACAATAGTAACAAACTTTTACAATACAACAAATATAAATATAAAATGTAGTCGAGCATCTCACACACACACACACAAATACAGAAACCCATACACTCTCATTCACTCTCTCACATACTATATAAGTTTAAACACACACATTCACAAACCCAACAATAATCTAATCTTTAATCAGTATAATTAATTAATACGCGTATTGCTTCTTGCTGCAATAGTATAACAACACTACTCTAATATATTTATTTCTAAATAAACAACAACAACAACAACAAAAAACACACAAAAACAAACAATAGACCATAAGTAATTAGAAGATATAATTTTAAAGAAATCACTACAACAACAACTTAAAATAAGATGCAAACTCACAAACAGAATTAAACATAGGAAATATTACGTACACATTCATACACATACACACTTAAACACTTAAACACTTAAAACAACACCAAAATCAAAATATAAAACCCTTTTTTAGAAAACCGCAAGCAAGAAAGGTTTTTTTTTTGTTGAGGCGGCCGCTGGTTTCCCTTCAGCTCCCTCGCCTCCTCCCCCCATCTAAGAAACCACCAAGGCTTGGCCGCCCCCACACAAACTGTATAGACTTTTTTCTTTGTTATCCATAAAACTTGCGTACATACGTATTTTAAACGATTGTGCATAGCTAATTTGTATAAATATCTAAAGTTCTTGTGTTTTTGGTTCTCGTTTCTCATTTAATTCTATAAAAAAAAAAACTAGACAAAAATATTTTGAAAAAAAATATTAAATTATGATTTTGTAGTTTTTTTTTGTTTATGTTTCCAACAACCATAAATGTGCCAGAATAATTTTTAAAAAGTATATATTCTAATATTAATAATAAAAGAAATTGTGTGACGTGCGGTTGCGCGCGTTGCCGCCGGAAAGCGTGCAAAAGAAAAACCTCAGATTTATCATATTATATAAATATATATGAATAAGACGTAAGTTTAAAATTATATCAGTAGTTTGAAGAGAAAAAAATAAATGCAACACACAGACACACACACATACAGACATACACTCGAAGAAATACACACAACCAAAGCACAAAATTTAAAATGAAAAAATCAACCTCAAGGAAAAGTATAACATAAAATATATATATTTTCGATCATTTTTTGGGAAATATATTGGCACCGTAGAAAAACACAGATATTGATACACTTACACTTACATTCACACACACACATTCACACACTCATACACAATGTGCGCCCCCATCCCAATTACACCCCACCACCACCCCTAACAAAAAAATATGAAAACCGAAAATAGAAACAAATCAACAGATAAAATAAAAACGGACATTTTTCTACGAGATACATTTTTAAGAAAGCGCTGGCGTTATAATCCAGCTGGCCAACCTTTTTTGCCTTAAATTATAAAAATGCGGCCAGAGTGCGGTTATTTATGATAACAAACAACAACAACAAACAAAATTTAAATATGTGTGTAGTTATTTACAACAACAACATATACATATACATATATATATATATATATATAAATATTAAAAAAGAAAACTTTCAAAACAAATTGTACATGATATACTATATTATAATTATATAAATATATACTTATACTATATATAGCATGAGTGTTAAAAGCGTATAAACAAAAAAAATATATAAATGAAAATCGATGTCTGTTATTATGATTATACTCTAATTGTCTAATTGTTTATTTTGTATAAGAACAATAACACATACATACACACACAAAAATGTTAACCCATGTTCGTATTAGGTGTCCACTTATAAATTGTTTTCGATGCTCTAAGTGTTAATCATATATACGGTTTTATTCAACATACATTATATATATATATATATATATAATAAACTTTAAATACATTTACACGGAAATCCAAATTACACATATACATTTATATTTATAAATATATATATTAAAAATTAAAAAAATAAAACTAAAAACGTGGACAAGGACAATTGCGATATTATACAAGCGATTAAAAGTGTACGACGGACGTAAGGGCTCTCTCCCACCACCTCTACAAACAAAAACAACATTTTTCTCGGCTACAAAAGGTTTCACTATGCATATAGAAAATATATATATAAATATATGTATCACATCACGTCTTTAAACAGAAGGTTACATACATATAAACACACACACACACGCATTCGTCTTACGTCTGTACACTTCAATCAAACCGCACGCAGAGATGGTAGTCGTACACATATTATCCCACTCCCCCACTCCCCCACTCCCACCTAATTTAAATTAAACGTGATTGGCAAACTTAAACCCTATCTTTTCGAAATTGTGATATTTGAAATTTAAATGTGATATTTTCTAAATTCGTGATTTTTACAAACACACACACACAAAACAAAGACTTGAACACAGGAATGGTCTTCATTGGCATTTAAGCGTTCCTTTATTATGAATAAATTATTTTATTTTTTATTGTTTATATCCTGTAAATCCTGTAGCGCGTGTACCGACATCCATGCCATTGCGCATATTTTGTTTTCGCTCATCACTAATTTGTCTCGTCCCCACAACGTTTGTTATGTATTATATACAAAACCTAAACACACCCCTAAAAAACATGTAAAATACACACACACACACAAACGTAATTTTAGAGATTCAAAATTTATTGTCCAAAAGAGTTTTATATTTTCCCTGAACTACTTCTAAATGTGATACTAAAGAAAACAAACCCATAACAAAAAAAAACACCCACACACACACACACACAAAGAAAAAAACATACACATATACATATATTACAAGGAAAAAAATGTTTAGACAAATATGTAAATACATAAATATTCAGAAAAAAACAACAACAACAACAAATTGCTTATTTTGATAACAACTAAACAAATTGAAAATAAAAATATATAGGTAAAACTAATTTAGAGTATAAAACAAACAAAAGAAAATTATGTACGTATTTCGATTTAGAAAATCAAAACACAGTATTTATATATAAATGTATATTACAGGCGGTCTAAGAATCAAAAAACAAACACACACACACACAAAAAAGGGCTGCGCGTTGATGTTCAGGATTAACCGCAGCCCAAAGAGCCATTTTCACCTCCTCTCCCACATTCGTTTTACGAGAAGTATACAAATGACATATTTTACACACACAACCGAAATAAAATATCCATCCACACCAGCACACTCTACACAAACGTACACACTCTACACAAACACACACACACACACACGTTTCACATTTTACAGTGTAGTCAAACTCTACCTAGAACATGACATTTGTTGATTTAACCAATCCATCAATAGCGCCATCTTTTGAAAAAATAATAAAATAAAAAGATAAAGGTTTCCACTAAGATTTTCTTTTATAAAAAAAACCTAATTTTGAACTGCCAAGTATATCAAAAAAAAAAAGTATTGGACACATGCAAACGTTTTAAAATATGTCTTCTACAGTCCATAAATGATAAAATGATAAAATGATCAAAGACCTGTGCTGACAATAGAATCCACCAAAAACTTATCACAAAAACAAATGTAATAATAACTGTCTTTTGGATTCTGGTGTGTAATTGTGAAGCCATGTCTCATCCATTGTCACATATCGACCATAGAATTCCATTTTATTGCGGTTTAACTGCTTCAAAAACTCCTCTGAAGCATCGATTCGTTATTGTTGTTGGTTGACTGTGAGCCCACGCGACACCCACTTTGCATAGAGCACTGGCATACCCAAATGTTCGTGTAAAATGGTAAAAAAACTACCATCTGATATCTTTACAATGTAAGCTAGCTTGTGCACCTTCAATTTGCGATCGTTCATAACCAATTTGTGGATTTCTTTGATGTTTTCTGGAATAACAGCCTTATTTGGGCGTCCACTGCGTTCTGGATCATTTGTGTTGGTACAACCACATTTAAATTCAGCAATCCGCTTCTCTACCATTTGTCTCGAGGGAGCAGAGTTCGGATAATGTTTATCAAGCCATTGTTTGGTTTCCACTGTATTTTTTGTCATCAAAAAGCAATGCTTTATTAAAACTCGAAATTCACTTATTTCCATTTTATTTTCATAAACAAAAGTTGCTTCACACAAAATGCTATAACACACGAATCAATATTTAGATTGCTATCAAATTTATACACTTATCGTTTGAAGGTTAGTACTAAATAAAAATCATAAGGAAAAAAATCAAAGTAATGCCATCTATGTGTCACGGACTTATTATATATGACCTAGTATGAAACGACATTTTGTTGATGATTCTTTGACAGCTTCATTTGAAAACTCGTTTGACAAAGTGTAGATATTTTTATAGTTTATTGTCGGGACTTAGCTTAAATTAAATTGTATAGTTACTAGCTGGAACTGTCTCTAAACCATAGAATAATTGGTAAGGAGCAAGTAAAACATCATCATGGTTTACTGGGTGTTCAAAGTATTCGTATTACCAGTATTTTCTAAAAGTTTTTATCATTCAAAAGCTTAGTGTTACTGGTGATTTCACTATGACCCAGAAATTTTTTTTTAACCTAAAATGAGGTTTGCCAAGATTAGTTACCAACAAAAAAATGATGTGAAATTGCTAACACCTGGCCCAACTGCCAATTTGTAGAATTACTACAAAAGCTTTAAAATTAGTGATGGTACCCATATTCAACCGCATTTTGATTGTAATACTGACATCTAGCGAGTGTGCTTTGTACGGCGAGGTTTTAGCATATGAAAAATTGGTTATTACCTAAAATTTGCGAAGCTTGTAAAGAATCTTCAGAATCAGAGTTTATCGGTGATTAGTAGATCTCTTCTCGAAGAGTGCCTTCGACATATTACTTAAAATCGCTGAATAATCACAAGCTTGCCCTATAGAATCTTCTAAGAAAAAACACGCTGTTTCGGATATCCTATCCTAACCCAAATGTTAAGGGTAGTAATTCATTATTGTTTTCTATCTTTATGCAGATTTAGAGAAGTAAAGGTACTGAGTTGTAAAAAAATTGAGTTATTGGCCCATTATATAATAAAAAAACTATGAAAAATGCTTACAAATCGTTCTGTTTTGCGCGTATAATAATTCTGGATTGATATTCTGTCTAGAAGTCACTCAGAAAAGACAACTCTTTAATATCAAGCAAATTTGGGATAGATTACATAAAAATCGTTACAAAAGTTTAAAAAAATCTAGGTAGAGTTTGATTGTACACACAAAAAATAACAAAAATGATACATTTTATTAAACATTTTATTTCTTTTCTATTAAATTGAAACTTTTGTTGCAAGCTTTTGGTTTTTGCTAAATAAAATTAAAATTATACATGATTTAATCAAATATTAAAGAAAACTTGGTAAATATGTGTTTTTCAGACATGTTCACTTGTTTTTATCTCTAAATTTATATTAGACATTTACAGAAGCTCTGCTTTATTTTGTCTATCAATTAGTATGTTTCGTTATGATTTTCAAAAATAAAAATAAAATATATTGAGATACATTTTTCAATGTTATTTAACAAACCAACACAAACAGACGCACATATACTCACACACACTCAAAAAAACATACACTCAGACACTCAGATACACATTTTCAGCAAAAGAATTATCCAACTTTTTTAATCTTCGACTTTCATTAAAAACAAAGAAAACTGGCATGAAAAACAAATCAAAATATTTACTACACAAAAACAAACTTTAAGCGTAAAACAAACAAAAAAAGATATGTAAAAAGAAAATGGACCACAAGCTACATACAT
The DNA here is from genome assembly GCA_010015015.2 of Bolitophila cinerea. Classification (NCBI taxonomy): domain Eukaryota; kingdom Metazoa; phylum Arthropoda; class Insecta; order Diptera; family Mycetophilidae; genus Bolitophila; species Bolitophila cinerea. The sequence continues at coordinate 6,206 of JAAAKO020041817.1, forward strand.
ATTATACATTTATAATGTTTATATATATGAAAATGATATATATAAAATTATATATACAAAATATACATATTAAACGTTTATCTCTATATATCTTTAAATAAACGCAAAGTGTTTTTTTGTCAAGTTCGATCGATAAACGACGATCGATACTGTTTCATTTTATTATTTGAATTAACGTGTCCGTTTAATTTTCGATTTTTATAAATATTTTCTCTTTCATTATTGTTACAAACTATGAATACATTCAATTCAAAAGATTATTATTAATAATAATACTATTAATTATTTGTTATGCTAGCGGAATATAGAAAAAAAAAACACACAAACACAGAACACAAACAAAAACACTCACACTCTTACTAACACACACACACAGTTAAATCGTAATAAAATATTAATATATTTGTTATTACGAATATTATGTCGACCACGTTTTTTGTGTAAATAAAGAGAAACAAAAGATGATTACTGATTTGTAAGGAGGTATAACAGAAAAAATAAATAAATATAAATAAATAATAAATTGAGTCAGAAACGTTTCTATACAATTTCAAGAAAGCGAGACCGCGTCAATCAATTGGAGAGAAGAAAAGAGAAAAATGTACATAAATCACACACCCACATCATCGTGTAAAACATAGCAACTCCCGTTTTGCTGTCTCACTCCATCTCTCTCCAGGGAATCGTGCGTTATTGCTATACTCATCTATATTTCATTCCAATAATGCATTTGTGTTAATATACTCTGAGAATAAATAGTGTTTGATCACCGTGATTCCTGGATCACACATAAGTCGCACTCGCGCCACTCCTCCCCGAAAGCAAGCAAGAAAATCACAAAATACAAAAAATACAAAAAATACAAATAAATATACCAAAAGATTGACAATGCTTCTGCGATGGCCTTTGGCGTTGACAGACATAGAAGAAGCCATAGGCATTGTTAATTTCCATACTACAACAATATTATTAATTACAGTTAAAAAAACAAAACTACAATAGTCTTAATACAACATCGTACCGTGTGCATCGATGGAATGGAAGTCGGGGTGGGGGTGGCTGGTTGATCGGTACACCCCTGGTACATCACAAAATTGGTCTTAGTTTCTCGTAGATCCTACATCACAAAATTTGTACGAAAATCACAATCAAAATTTATCGTAATCTGGTGATAATCCCCCAAACCCTTGCTCTAGATTCGCTCGATAACCGCGCAGTGCGATTCTAACTTACAAACTACAATATATTACAACTAAATAATTACAATCGTCTTAAATTACAGAACACTCTCACACACACACACACAACCATAAACTAAATACAAACAGTTTTAAAATATTATTATGTTTTTAAGTATAACTTAAAAATATAGATTTTCTGATCTGCTTCGCGGCGCTTCCGTGAACGGTTCAAACTCTACAACAGAATTACAAAATACATAGCTTTTCATAATTAATAAAATATACTTTAAAGAAATAATAAAATCCCACACACACGCATACAAGAGTTTTCTGATTCAAACATATATACACACACACACAAACACACACACACTTACAAATAAAAACATACCGTGAAATTCCAGAACAATCAAACAATCCACACATAAAACAAAAGTTCAAACAATATTTAACCATATTTATGTAATATAATTATTGATTTATGCGTGTATTACAGAGGATATAAATTTAATGATCATAAAGCATAAAAACTAATGCAGTTTTTTTTTAATATACCTAGATTTGTTATTTAACCTTAATAAAGGATTTTCCCAACAACTTGCAAAGAAAATTATTATAAAATAAATATGTTTCTGTTTTTTTTTGTGACGCATGATTTTCCCTGCACTAAATAGTGCAATTGCATGTGAGTGCATTAGCGCGCACGTTGCGTCGCGCCCGCCACCCCAAAACGTGTATGATATAGTAAATCCCACTAATTCTTAGGAAGAAGGCCAGAGAATTTAGTTATTCTACAAGAGACAAGTTAAAAGTCGATGGTTTGTTTGCTTTAAAATAATTTTAAAAAAAAACATACAAAAAACTTACACACAGACACACAGATATATTCAGGCCCGATGTGCCAGTGTTAGATTATTTATCTATATATATTATATATTATATGAGTTTGTAATTTTTTAAGGTATTTTTTATCGTATACATTTATATACATATAATACATATATATATTATGCATAGTTTATTTTGTACGCTCCCAATTTAGTTTAAGTTGTTAATTTTTGTTTTTGTTTTTTATACATAAATATACATACATAAATGCATACATACACACAACACACAATCAAATGGACGAACCTGACCACTTATCATTATTATATAAACAATCACATATTATACATATATATGTATATATATATATACTGTACATGTAAAGGATTATTATGTATATAAGTGCATAGAAATAAATTTAAAAACAAAAAAAGTATATTTAAACTATGTATTTTCTAGTTGAAACAAGCACGCACGCACACATTCAACGACCAGCAACCGACGCCCGAACCCACCCTCATATACGTTGCGCTTGAAGTGAGTGTTCGGTATGCAGGTGGGTTGGTGGATGATGGTAGTAGTATAGTATATATATACGAAGGTGCGTGCACGATTGTTCAACGTATACAACCGCATAAATGCATCTTGTTATACACGCATATATATACGATAGTATATATACATATATATTTTGATTTGTTATACGAGTAGGTGTATAATTTTAAGTTTAAATTAATACTTAGCTAGTTATTTACAAATTTAGCTATAGGTTTTGAGATATATATATATATGTAGTAAAGGTACTTTTTCAAGTTAGTATATCTACATATAAATATATATATTTCGATGTATATTAATACTAAAATACTTATATACACATACACACAAACACAAACACAAATTATATAAATTAATTTAAACACAACAACAACAACAAAACCCTACATTTATTTTGGTGATGGATACTAACAATTTTGTAATGCTGTATACTTTTACTTTAATTTTATTTTGTGTTGTAGACAAACAAAAAAACATTGTTCATAATTTTAAAAATGGAAAATAAATAAATGAAAAGTTTATTATGTTGTGTTTTTTTTTATTTATTACTCTATGTTATTCTATGTTTTTTCCGCAGATGCTTTGTTTTCGTTTCAGGTAAATGCGAGAGAAACTCACACACATTTTATAATTTTTGTTTCGATCAAATTAAAACATTATTTCGATGGGGAAAATAGTGTGTAATTTAATTTGAATAATGAAATTGTTTAATTTCATTGCAAGATTCTCTAGAAATGCCAGCAGATACAAGGCCGTAGACAACCCTACTCACTCCTCCACATATATACACATTATCCAAAATAAATCCATTGGGACCAAAAACACAATCTTTCTATTTACAAAATCTACATCATTCTACATAAATTCGGACACAATACGAAATTTTTATCAAATTGTATAATTTCGTTATTATCTGTAAAATACATTTTTAAATGAAAACGTAACCTGTAAAAAATTTAATATTATTATTATATTGAAATGTAAATAAATTTAGAAAAAGATTAAAAAAAAATTATATCAATGTGGTGACTACTTAAAGACAAACAAAAACCAACAAACAAAATATATGCCTTTCTGTGTTGAATATTATGTACTTATGCTAATGTATCTAGAAAATATATGTTTCAAAAATTAACCTCAAATACGGATTTAACATGGCAACTGTATTTGAATATTATGATGTATAATCAACAAACAAACAAAAAACTATTGTAAATGTATCAATAAAAATAACGTGGCAAAATCAATGATTTCAATATTTTTGATGAGCAAACTATTCCTATAAATAGCAAGAATTTACCTAGTTCGTTGCACCAGCAGAAAGTGCACTTTAATTTAGACAATTTTCTTGGTTTTATAAATTCGGGGAAAAAATCTTTATTTAGACAGTATTTTTATACGATCTTTATAGTCCACGGAAAAATTAAATGTTACGCGACCCTGGAATGATACCAAAATGTACATAATATATTTCAGAAAATAATCGTCTCTACAAAAGCTATGCGACACTTGATATTCAAAATTTACAAACACACACCATCAAAAAAAAACACCATAAAACTAGAAATAAACGATTGTTTATTCATTTTATTTTACACGTACCCATTCACCTTCCACCCTCCACCCTTTATATACAATTTAAAAACAACATATAGTATATAAAATGAATTAAATATTTGTTTGAACTTTGCTTCGTGGGATTGTTACAAAACAAACACAAAAAAGAAGATAGAGACAAACAATACAAAACAAAATAAAAAAAATATATAATTATTATTATAGTATGTACTAAACTGAATATCATTGTACAAGTATAAATCTTAACAAAATACACACACACACACACACACACACACACATATATATATACACACAAAAATTCAGATAAAAAATGACAAAATCTTATATTTAATATTAATATTATATTATTATATGTATAAATATTAAAAAAAACACACAACCACAACAATATTGTAACATATTTATAATGTGAACATGGAATCCGGTATTTATTATACTGTAACACAATTATGTAATATGTATACCACATATATATATATATATATATATATACAAAATATTGAAAGTCTTTTTACTACTATAATTGAAGGTTATTTCGGATATCACAAAAAATACTCTGGTAAGTAATAATAATTTTTCGTCACATCTCAATTCTTCGATAGGACATTTTATTTATATCCGGTATTGAAACTCTTCAGATTGAAATAAAACACTTAAACGCCATCTTGGTGATCCACTTTGTCCCGTCAAGGAGACACAGGAGACTACCTTATTGTCTGAAAATTTCAATTTAGTTTTGCTTTCAATTCTACAATTAAAAGAATTTAGAATAATTGTAAACACTGAGTGATAATTTCTTTTTTTGGCGAAATTCTTATGCAAAATAACTTTTTGTTTTTAATTGAATGGAAATTAAGATTAAATAATATATCTTTTTATTTATCAATTGTTAAATTTTATTTTTTTGGCTCTTAATTTAGTTGGTACTATTTTATTTTATTTTAGAAATTTCTAATATAAAAAATCGTTCTATTTATTATAATAAAATGGAGGCGCAATGAAAACCAAAGATAAATGGCCAACTAGCTCCCGGACTTGAATCCTCTGGAATTTAGCATTGCATTTAAGAATTATTAATATATAAATTTGGACGGATTAAAAACATTCCTTACAAACATATGGAGTAATATATATGTCGAGCCGGCCGAGTGCGACAGCTTTGACTGCGAAGAGTAATAAAGTCGTGAGGACACTTTATCGTTTTTTTTAATTAAATTTTGCTATTTTTTTGTTTTCTAATAAAGTATGAACTTTATGAATTTTTAAAATAAATATATCTCTTTTATTTCGTAACCAATGTATCTTTATAATTATTTAATTTATTCTGTTTAATATTTTTGCTTGAAAGAACTTTTTTTGGTATGTCTAAAAATGTTTTCTAGAATAGATTGTTAGGTTCTTTTTATGTAAAAGTTCAAAAGTGCTTACAAGGACAATGGGAATAAACATTTTTTTTAAAGTGACGTCAACAACCGAGGCTAACTGACCATTTATTACAGCAATAGTACATATCCATAAAAAAACATAATACAATGCAATAAAAAGTAAAAACCACAATTATATAAAAATAAAATGCTAACCTAAAAAACAATTATATAAAAATAAAACAGCTGAACTGGGATCACAAACCAATGACAACTATAGAAACACTTAATATGAGATCATGCACCTCCCTCGCATGGCTCGTAGTG
>JAAAKO020041828.1:0-12042 GCA_010015015.2 Bolitophila cinerea
TATATAAATATATATTTATAATATATAAATATATATTTATAATATAATGATGACGAATTTTTTGTTATCTTTTTTTATCATTATTGAAGTTTAAACTAAATACTAAAAATAAATTACGTGAGACAAATTAAAAATGTATTTAGTTAGAAGCTAAATTGTAAAATCCTAAATCAGTATTTTTTATTTTTATAGTCATGTTTATGAATAAACATCACTTTATAGCAGCAATAACTCAAAAAACGCAAATAAAAAAAATATATGAAGAACTAAATTTACCGCGAAGGCTATTCTTCAATATAAATGCAATTACAGTTTTTGTATTTTATACTTTGAATTATCGAGTTATGAGAGCTTTTAAGAGAATGGAAAAGGCGCTATTCAATGAGCCTACTCCCGAAAGAATTGCTTCAAAAGAAAGCATTTTAATATTTATATATTTGAAGGTATTTTATTTAATTCAATTTATGCCTAGTTAAAAAATATCCCAATCATTACGATTCAGCGTTTAATCAATGCTCAAAAAAAAACTAGCTCGGACATTTTTTGGACACCCGATACCGGAGTTATTTGATAAAGAGTCCAGACAAGTTTTTTTTTGGGTAGTGTGACTTTTGAGGCAAAGACAAAGACAAATGGGGCTAAAACAAACGAGTATAAGACAGATGCGGCACATGACAAATGCGACAAACATTTTAGACATTTGCGGCACATTGTCCGCGCAAATGCGGCTATTTTATATATAGTAATTTAAATGCGATGTACATGAAATTAAAAGCCGCCTTTGTCCTTACCGAATTTTTAATAGGCCGCATTTGACATTTTCTCATTTCTAAAATATCCTCATTTGTTCTATAACGCAAATACCATGTGCCGCATCTGGCAAAAAAGCCATGCCCTATTTGTCCGTGCCTCATTTGTCATTTTCTCATTTTAATAATCGTATACTACTGGAATTATAAAAAAGATGTATTTCCCACAAAAAAAATCAATATATTAAATCGCAATTTTTTGGCGCCAAAACCGCGTGAACCGGATCCGAAATAGTGCAATCAAACGTGTGAAACGTGTCCGGACAAAAACCGCGTTCTGGAGTTCTTTGAAAGAAGCTGCGATATTGTCAGCACATCTGAATAGTCATTAGATTTAAATTAAGTTCCGCAAAAAAAATTCCGCTGTCTCAGCATGATGCAACACAATTGTTTTACACGAAACCTAAAGAAAATTGCATTGCAAGTCCGGTCTCTGGGATTCGTGTGTGTGTGTGTCAGCCCTAATTGGTCTCTCTGTTTGCTCAAACGTGATATTATGACTAATGCACTCGGCGCACGCTATCTATAATTACAGACGAGACTCGCTGAATTTTGATTGCTCAAGTGCATCTCTAGTCTATAGTGCAATATAAAAATTAAAATAGTGCAATATATAAAAATATGGCCTGTTCATATATTATATGTACATATTTTATAAATATATATATATATATACTACATACAAGTGCATATTAAAATACAAAGGCTCTCGCGGCAAGTATATGTATATATATAATATATATAAATAAATATCTTATGGGCATCAGACGAGCAAAGAAGACGTGCAAGGAATTTCCGCGGCCTTGTTTGTTCCGAGAATATAATATCCGCCAAACTTTCTGGGCAAAAAACACCAACAAATTCTTTATATATATATAAGACGATGACGATGACGTTTCTTGGAATTGGACCCGCGGCGTTGCCTTCCGCCGACGATGGCACACAAATCGTGCTACTTCTGACAGATTCCGGCGGCGGATTGCAAAAATATACATGTGTATCATCGCCTCGTGCAGCCACAGCGGTACGCCGCGCCGGGGCCGCCGTCGAGCCGCCATGTTGCGTGTGCGCATATGAATATTTATATTTTTTATAAGTGTGTCTTTGCAACGCGTTCAAAACGACGCAACGACGACGCAAGGGACGCAGAGTGCACTCACTGACACGCATGCACGCAAATGCAACGATATCTTTAAGTATGCATTTCATCATCTCGTTAGCATGTAACAAGCGATCAAGTCAATAATGCAAGCTGCAAGCGGCGCGGCGGCGGCAGCGGCAACATATAAACACACACACACATATTTATTTTTTTATAATGCATTCCGTACGCATATCTCAAGAAAATTAAGTTTGCCATTCATTTATAAAGACCTTTATAGAATAAATTTTCTAGCGTACACCGAAGAATGCGTGCGCGCCTTCTCCAGATATATCGAATATATATAATATATAATAAAAATAAAATAATATATATATTTGTGTGTGAGTGTGTGCGTGCGACAAGCTAAGACATCGTGCACGCGTGCAAATTATATACAATGCACGCACCTGTTGCTCGTTTATACGTTTATATCGAGTGTGTATGTGTGTTTACGACACATTTATGTATGTGTAGTAGTGTGTAGTATTAGTGCAGACGCGGTAGACATTTTGGCATGCGACTGTTGCGCTTTTATTCTGCGAGACGGTTAACGTTTCACTTGAATTTAGACACGAAGAACTTAGGTTAAAATGCAGTTTGCAGAAATGCATACAAAAAAAATTTTTATAATAAGTATAGCCTGAAATGTTGGTGTCTATAATGCCTGATCTCCACTTAGTGGCCAAGTGGACATTTTGTGGCCATTTAAGTGGGAACAGTAGCCATTTACTTTGTCATTTAAATACACCATTTACGAATAAAGAATAGAATATTCAATCCAAATATTAAAACTCAAAAATTAAATTAGACTGAGTATAAAAAAGATGGGAAAAAATTCATAAAAAAAATTGACACTTAAAAAAAATATATTTACACTGAAATTACACATAAAGATTATTAAAAAAGTTATGAATTAATTTCATTTCTCATAAATTATATATACCATAATTAATTAGATTGCTGTTTATGAGGTCAAAAACTATGTCATAAATAAAAACTTAAATTAGGTTGGTGAAAGAAAGATGAAAGATAATCTTCAAAAGCGTTCAGTTCTTTTTATGTTTTTTTTTTATAAAGCGACGTCAAGAGCCGAAGCCAACTGACCATTTATTGATTCCAGTAACAGTACATGAAAAAATTATAACAAAAATAGTGAAAATAAAAATTCTTACTAAAGCTAGTAAAGAGCGGCAGGTTTATCCTGTCTATAAAATTAAGCTAACTCAGTTTATAGAAGATTGTTTGAAACTGTTCAACATTACAGCTTGCAAATGCAAAGACGATTGTGCTTGCCCAAAAGAGTGGAAGGTTCCAAATGCTAAGCGAGAGTTCTTAGAGGATCGTTGGTCCTATAGGCGCAAGATGTATATCGGAAGTATAGACTTTGAAGAAAAAACGCGAAAGACACTCTGCTGTAACAAAAAATGCGCCAAAATCTCCATGATGATAAAGGTAACCCCAAGACGAATTCTTATAAGATCAAGAGTTGATCAGAATCCTGTAAATAAATCGCATCGAGCTGGACCTTCTCGTGGGTTTTCGACATTAGCACGAACGGCAGATCGGTATGGTACATCGATGAGAAAGGCTGCAGTAATTGCTACAGCGGTACTTGAAGATTACGATATTGACGTAATAAGGTACCACGATCTCGGAAGAGGTTGCGCCATGAAGATCAAAGCGCTACAGTGATCGAGAACATGCTTGGGTTGTTTTTTATGGACGAAAAGACCAAACACTGAAAATGTCTGATAATCACGACAAACATCATCCGAAGAACACATCGTTTTGATAGCTGAGCCCTGTTCACATATTATTGGCCATGTTCTCCCAGAATCAGTTTCAGCTTGAAAAAATATGAATGCAATCCACTCATTTCTAACTGGCAACTCAATTTCGACCACTGACTTGTGTGCTGGATGTGATAGTACCAACACTAATACAGGATGAAAGGGAGGAGTGATATTACATATGGAAAAAGAGCAAAACAAATCACTCCAATTTCATTTGCATGCAACATCCTCTTCGTCATCTAATTATCCGCCTAGACGGTGATACAAGTGGTCCTAGTGGTTTTACTGGATCAATTTGTAAGGCTTTGAAAGACTGCGAGAAATTGCCGATTCTGACAATCAATCTAATTAGCTGTGAAGATTTTCCTATAATCCTATACCTATATGATATATGTCTTGCTGTTATATCTGGCTTATGCCCGTAAAATCTCTCGAAAGACTCTCGTCTTTTTGTGCGACAACTGGCATTTCAACGCATAACTCTGTCAAGGACATCGCCGCCGCAATGTAGTCGCATAAAACAATTGTCTCAGAACCAGGGACAGAACTCAGAGATCTCATTAAAGATTTTCCATGCCACTCACAGGCGGTTAAAAGGCCAATAAAAACCGTAACAGAAGCATCTAGCATGGTTTGTGGAACTGATAATCGCGATGGAGTTATTCGAAATAAACAAAAGTCTCTAAAAACATGGGCCAAATTCGTTACAAAAAAGGATTACGCAGCGTAAACAAATAAATAATATAAACTTTGTATTGGCGAATAGCACGTACTGTAGGTGGCGTGTTATCATCGTTTTTTGCTATCAAATCAAGCTTAAAAAATGACCGCACAGTGTCGCCCACTTCGTTGCATTTCGCCAATATTATATCATTGATTTTTTTAAGTGTAGATTTTTAAATATGTATTTTTTTTAAATCATTTATAGGCAATTTTTTATAAATTTATTAAGCTATTAATTTAGGAAAAACAAGTTTTATATAGTACAAACAGTTTTAAAGTTATATTAATTTATTAAAAAAAAATAATAAAAAACAAAAAAATATTTTTCAGTTTATATTTTTAAATACATTTTTTATTTAAAACCAAGCATATAAAGATAAATCTTTAAGAGCTGCATTTCCACAAAATGGGTAATTAACCATTTGGGCCATTAATATTATTGACCACTTGGCCACTAGGTGGAAATCCGGCATAATATCAAATCAGGAGTCTGTAGCCAACAAAAAAAACTGAATACTGGAAACGAAGCTAAATTATCAGTTTTGTCTATTTCAACAAGGTTGAATATTATGTGAGAGTCAAAATAAACATTTGGGTTCCAAATATTGCGTTCCAAAAAAATTATTGAGATCCAAATTAAATAAATGGGTGCCTAAAAAATATTTGAATACTTTTAAAAAAAATGTGAGGAGAATTTTTCCCCGGCGACGCTGGCCTCGCTGTCTACTTTGACTTTTAAACAAGAGAAAAAAACATTTTTAAAAATGATTTTATGGAATTTCCCCCCGTCGACATTGACATCACTATTTTGGTATTTTACCCCGCCGTCGCCCACCCCGCTTAACTCACACAATTAACACTGTAACAATGCATTTGAAAATTATTAAAATTCATAAATATTATGAGGGAGAGGGTGGTTATAAATGGTATTTGGAAGGTGTATTTATAATCAATCATTTGATATTTAACCTTTTTAAAAAGGTAACAACACGGGGCGGGCGACGGCGGGGTAAAAATTGAAATTCGGCGGGGTGTAGGTCATTTGTATAAAATGAAATTAAAACATGTGTCAAAAGTGTGTGAATGTCGTCGAGGGGAAATTTCGCGGGATGAAATTCGCGATTTCTGAATTCCAAAAATCAAATGTCTCATGTTGTGAATTCGTTTGTTTGCATTGCAATTGGGTCTATTAGGGTTGGCAGATGGTCGCCAAGAGAAAATAGGATCTTCATTCAAATTTACATAGCATTTGATTAATTATGTTGATTTTTTAAATAAATAATACAACTTTAATTTTTCTGTTTTATATTATTTTATTTGTTAAAATTATAGATTTTGATTATAAATATTTTTGTTATTAGATTGAATTTCGTTTGAAATAGACGAATTTTTTAAACAAAGGATATACCCGGGATTTTACCGGGATTTTCTATGGATTTTACAGGGACTTACTCCCACAATTCCCGGAACATTCCCGGAATTTCCCTTGGATTACCCCGTGAATTTCTCGGTATTTTCTGTAGATACCCACACAATTCCCGGGATTTTCCCAGGATTTTTCCCGGATTTCTCTTAGATTTTCACGGGATTCCCATAGGATTTCGCCGAGATTATGCCGGGTATTTTTCCGCATCTTTCCCGGATTTGTTCTGGATTTCTCTGGGATTTCCCCGGGATGTTCCTGAGATTTTCCTGGGATTTACCTTGGTTTTCCCTGAAATTTTCTCTCAAAAAATGTTGTGAATACCTCGAATTAAATCAAGTAAAAATCCCGGGGAAATCTCACTGATATCCTGTAGAAATCCCGGCGAAATCCGAGAAAATCCCGGGACATTCTGGGAAATTCCGGGGAAATCCCGGAAAATTCCGGGAAACTCACTATATTTAGAAGAGCCAATAAAATGCTCGCTATTAGAATTTTACCAAAGAAATATGGAAAATATGGAAACTAAAATTGCATTTAATACCTAAAAAAAATTAAAAAGATCATGGATTTTTATTGGATCTTAGGGGGTCTCTTCCCCTTAAATTCACAGTTATCGTTTTGTTTTTGGGTTCTAACACGGTCTTTTACGCACTAGTCTTTTTTACGGTGTTATTTGGATGAAATGGATGAATTTGATGGATTTGATGGATTTAATAGATTAATAATAATAATAATTTATTTAAGAATATATTTAACAATGTTAATAATAAATAATGCATAAAAGAATAAATATAAATAATACATTATTTAATAAAGTAGTACATAGATACAATTGTAAAAGAATAGAAATTTTATCCCTATGAGGGACATAGGGCACAGGGCTTTCACGCCAGTCAACTAGTTTCAGTTTATGCCAGCTCTTTGTAAAGTTTTCTTCTCCACAGAGGTGTAGGCCGGCCGGCCTCAACGTGCTGACTGCCGAAAAACTTTATATTTCGGCGCCCACTGGCCGTTGGTTTTTTATTACAAAATTACTAAAAAAAATAAGTTTATTGTTCATATTTTATGATGTACCTCAATTCTCAAGCACCGACGAGAGAACAAAACGCGTTTGCTTGTGATCGGGAGGACCAGGGTTCGATCTCAAGCGGACCAAAGTTATTATTTTTTGTGGTACAATTTCAATTATTTGGTGGACCATATTAAATTTGAAGGGACGAACGCTAAATTGGATGCCAATTAAAATATCAGTAAGGGCACTTATTTGATAAACACCATTTAAAATGCATCCACGGTTCTAAGGTTCTAAGGTTAGGTGCAATATGTTGAGGAGCAAATTGTAAGAGGGTCGCCGTAGCACACATCCACTGTCTCAAAGGGTTCATCAGATATAATGCCTCTGATTCGCACTTTAGAGAGATAATTGTTATATGAAATTAACCAATAACTGCTGAGATTGGTAAAGTTTGAACTCTTTACCTTACTCAATATCCATAGAATCTGCCTGAGGTTAACTGATGATCTATTGGTGATAGCTTCTTGCGAAAAAAAAAATTTCAACTTATTATCCGGTAGTTCCTCACTTCTCCAAATCATGTATGGCCAAGAACAATGGCTTCAACACAATATTTAAATTCTTATTCATACTCTAAAATTGGTTTACTATATTTCGCTGGTAAAACAAAAGAAAATGCGCACTGTTTAGGGATCCTTCTTGCTCTTAAGAGGCGCTGTTTTCGTGAAGGGGTTTGCACACCAATCTGTGAAACATATGTAATTATGAGGTTATGTAAGCATACATAAAAAATGAGGATAAATAATACGTAAGTAGAGTTACTAATTAATTCCACAAATTGCCACTGAAGGCAACTCATTCTTTAAAGGAAGCCTATAGTGTGCTTTTAAAATTATATTCCCAATGAAGGGATTGTTTTTTTTTAGGGAGTACAGTATCACAAAACAAGTAAAAGACTAGCAAAAAATAAAATGTATTTTATCAGGGAATAGAAATGAGTAGAAAGTCAAGCAAAAGGTAAAACTAAAGATGGGGTATATCTCTATAAAGTTTGCCTTGATTGCCGTATTCTCTCCTTTCACACATTCCTCCAAAATGGGTCAGTGTTATTCGCAATAAGGGCAACCTCCCCCATAAATATATAAACATTATGTCAACTTTAAAGAGACTAAAAGTCAATGTACATTATGTCTGTTTTTTATGGACAAAATATCCATGTGGAAATATGTCTCTCTGACAATATCCACAACCCTAAAAAATCCAAAAGGTGGTACTATATACGCTCTAAGCTACGTGTTAGTCTAAACATACTAACCCTTGTACACGAGTTGAAATAGTGTACTCAATTGTAGTCTCTCTCAGTATCAAACGAGGACATAACTTAATATTTATTGCGCAATAAATGCTTGCGGGAGTGTAATATCTAATGTGCGTAATGTGGGTTAATTAAACTCGATCACATTGTTTATCGACATGAAACTAATTTGGGCAAAACAATTGACCATTATAATTATGTTGTCGCCACACATTGCGCATAAATGTGACGACATATTTTCTACAATCGCCCTACGAACACCAACCCCCTCCCCCTTTTTCCCTCCTATAAAGCGGACGCCTTACGCAATCCAAACATACTCAACGTGACATATTCATAGGAGAACGACGCGAGCGCACTTATTGTTACGATATGAAACTAATTTGTACTCGTGTGTGACAGAATGCAAAATAAACAATTGTAAGTACTATATTATAGTATTATATAGTAGTTGAATATTCTATAAACGTATACTATACATAGTATGTCTTTTTATATTGTATACCGGGTGACCCATTATAAAAAAATAAGATCTTATAACTCTTAAAATAAAATAAAGGGATGTAAAAACAAGCATTTCAATGTTTAACTTTTGCCTTTTTTAAAAAGTTACTATCGTTCAAGTGTATACCTGATAAATTGCTTCTTGGCAGCGTCATTCAAATATATATTTTTTTCTTTTTAGGGCAGACATTTATAGTGGCGATTTACATTTACATTTGAAAAAAATATCAGTGTAAGTTTAAAAAATATTTAAAAAACAAGAAAAAAATTAAAAAATATCATAAAAAGTCAATGTTTAAAGATAGATAAAAAATGTTACCAAATTAATTATTTTAAGGGAAAATTTAAAAAAAAACATATAACGTCTTATTTTTAAAACTGGATTTAAAAAAAAATCGGAATAATAAAAAAAGTTTTTTGAAAAACCGTATTTTGAACAACAGTATTTTAAAAAGAAATGATATATGACGTATTTTGGCAAAAGAGAATTTTTAAAATGGTATCTCATCATATTTTACACTCATTTAACAAGAGCGTACTAATGTTTTAAAACGGGGACACCCTGTATGTAGTGTTGTGCGCTTTAATTCATATATGGACAAAATATAAAGTGTAATTCATCTATATTATTATGTGTTTATGAGTAATTGCATATTTGGAAGCTATGAGACATGTGTTTGACAGCTATTCATGACTATACACGTGATATTTGTGAATGGAAATTGTTTTAAAGTGTTTTATAAAATAAATTATATTATGTGTACACGGAATATTGCAGAATTTCCATTCCATGATAGTTCTTCGAGCTGAAAATAGGTATTGTTGGACAATTTTATTGAGGGCAAGCACCACAAAAATGGTATACTTTCAGGGTTATTGGTGATGTATATTCAAATTGGTTATATCAACAAAAGTGACTTTTCCAAAAAAATAAAAATCTTGCTGAAGAGGGATGGAATGGGCTTAAACGATAGAGGGCAGATCCTAGATGACTGACTAATCTGGAAAGAAATTGTGTGCTTCGATCGTTTGAAAGCTCTAAAAATATCAAATAATATAACAACAGCAATTAAACTTACAAAAACATTACAGAGCAACAAATACAACAACAAAAATGGGATACAATTCTTTGAAGGTCTTTCAAATACAACATTAGTTTGCAACTGCTTCCATATATATTTTTTTAAAAACATAAACTTTTTAATTTTGTAAAATAATAATTTATGAATGCATATTTTTTTTTTTACTATTTAAATATAATTTAAAATATTTTTTTGAATTTAGGGATTATACTTAGTTGAAATTTTAAATTAAACTACTTTAGTACAAGTATAAAACAAGTATAATAATAACATATCGTCCACTAAGGATAAAATACTTTAAATAAATTGATGATAGGCCATTTTGTAATAATGATGCAGTTATATTTATTTTTGTACTTAAATTAAACTCAGTCCTGAGAAAAAAAATCAAATTCTATGATAGGAATATTTTATCCTTAGTAGACGATATAGAATTTGCCTTCTTTGTAATGAGAAAATATTGGCAACTGGGAGAATCATAACCTTGGCTCTAAATCAACTTAGGTTTGGTCGTCACTTGAGATGAGCTTTTGTTACCTCTGGAACAACTAATTTAAACTCGAAAAACCAATAAGAACTCAAAAGTAGATCCTTTAGCGGATCTTGTGTCGGAAAAATTTATCGATTTTTAAAAAATTTCGATAATTTTTCCAAATTAATTGATTTTGTTAGATCAAAAAAAAATGGTTCCAAACTATCATCGGGTCTAGATTAAGGTATGCCAGTTTGGCGCCTCTATTTGTACAGTAAAAGTTAAAATTAATAAAAATTTGTATGATTTATATAGTCGATGGTTTAAATGAATATTTTTTAAAATTATTATTGATTTAGATTTTTAAAATATTAAAATATTCTTTTTTGTTTACAAAAATGAATAAAAAAAATATGGATTTAAAAGTGAAAATTGTAAAGTTTATAAAGTTTGTCATTTCTACTTTGAGTAAAATAAAATAAAATGCGCGCTATGAGAATAATATTTACCAAGGAATGGATTTGCTTGTGGTTTGCTTCTATAAGCTTCTTCCTTTTAAACTTCTTTCTTTTAAGCTTCTTTGAGTAAAACTTTAGCAGAAATCTAATAGACTCTTATTTACCAGTTAATGAAAAGAAATAGAAACTCTGCCATTGGTTTAATAAATGTAGGGGTATCTTAATTTTTTCAGCGCTTTTGAAAATTCAGTAAAACACTTTCCTCCCAATAAACATTTAACTTTGAAAAACTTACCCCTTCCTTTTATGGGGGCTAAATCCTAAAGATTTTAGTTTTTTTTAAGCAGTTCTGTTTGATTTTACCCGTAAAGCCGCCTATGTAATGTAGGTTAAATCAAATGTTTAAATAGGTTAAATCCAATGTTTCAGTTATTTTTCAAAAAACATTTATTAATCGATCCTAATAATTTTTATTTTATTTTCAAAAATCACCACCTTATGTCTGCTTAAAAAAGGGACATGGGCTGCCCATGCTTTTTGTCATTTAGGGACCGTACATTTTATGTATATTATGAGTGGTATGAGTGACATTGTTGGACACAAATATCGATACTGATAACTGTCTTTCAATTCGGATCGGTGCAATATGGAATATTCTGACAAACGGTAATTTGGCCAAATGGCTCATAAGGCCATATGGCTCATTTAGTATCACGATGCATTTTTGCACTTCTGCTATTCTGCCTAATGAACATTTAGCAAAAAGGGCTTTTAATAATTTAGGCTAAATGAGTGTCGGCTAAAAAAACCTGAGTGTTCTTCTTTTATTCATACTTTTGACTCAATGTTTTTGATAAAAAGAATGTAATTTTTTTACTTTTTTTATTTATTTGACTAAGTTTAGAAGAATATTAAAATATTTTAAAATGTAATATAAACATCAATCAAAAATAATAATTAAATAATATTCTATTGACAAACACAATTACGTTTTTAAAAAAAATCGTTAAAAATGTACGTTTTAAAAAAAATCATTAAAAATTATCTTTTTAAAATCTTTCTTTAACTTCCCCTTAATTTTTTCAATCACTTACACATATTTGATACAGCTCAAGTTTGGCACATAGACTCGTTTGCACAAAGCTAAAAAAAAATATTAAAAAATAAAATTAATAAAAATAATATATTAATAACACAATATATTAAAAAAAAAACTTAAAAATTAAAATTAATATATAATTTTTTTAAGATTTTTTTTTTTAGTTTTTCTTTAACCTCTCTTGTTTATTATTTATTTTTTG
>JAAAKO020041839.1:0-12039 GCA_010015015.2 Bolitophila cinerea
TTCAAGACGAGGTTTGCTAATTGGACAACTTGAGTTAAAAGCGGTTACAATCGCATCCGATAACTCACTAGCAGAGAGCTCAAGGTCCTCTATGGTGAGAGGCGTATGCGATGTAAGGCTGAGATTATCTAGGATGTCACTGTACTTCACCCAATTTGCCTTCCGACACCAACGGTTTACACCAACGGTTTACTCAAAGAGGGACTTTCTGGCTCCAGAATGCACAATACCCACCTCTTCTCCACCGAAAATAGTGCAGTCTTTCTGGGTGTGTATGTTTCTGTCTCCCAGGCAAAAGTATATGCCATCTTCGCATACACGCTGTTAATCCTGCGCGGGGCGGAGAAGATGCGCCTGTATTTATTTGCTCCAATTTTCAAGCCGCTCTGATATCGCTGAGTGAATCTTCAATTCACTTCCTCGCTGAATGTCCTGCACTAAACAAACTGTGAAGTCCAGTTTTCTATGCCTACAAGGGGATCTTGGCTCGATCCACCTTCTCCCCCTGGGTAAGATTGATGATTTCGCCACGAGATCAGGTAGGTTCTCGGAGGTCAACCGACTTTGACATACGGGTTAAGCTCAATAGTACCACACTTCGTGATTGACCCGACTCGTTGAGAAAATTCCCCTCCCATCATCATCATCATCAGTATAATGCTGGTGGAATTGAAATGAAATTTTGTTTTACCGTCTCAATGAGGATCTCTTTTAAATCAGTTATTTGACTTCCTAATTAAATACTCCCATTACGCATTTTGGCATATGGATTGGGATTGAACTTCGTTTTAGGACCTAATAGATTATCCGGCCTAATGATGGCTCATTCGGCCTAATGGCCTTTCACTTAATGGGTTATCAGTTTTAATGGGTCCTGATGACATTTGGCCTAATTGATCGTATGGCCTGATGACATTTGACCTTTAAATGCTTATTTGACCTGATGACATTTGGCCTAATGGCTCATTCGGTCTAAATACTCTTTTGGCCTGATGACTTTTGTCCTGATGACATATAGCCTAATGGCTCATTTGGCCTAATAGCTATAATGGTTCATTCGGACTAATGACATTCGGTCTGATGAATTTGGCTTAATGTCCTAAATAAATTTGGCCTAATGAAATTCGGCCGGGGTATTTCCATTTGACCACAATTAAAAGTTAGTGATAGGCAAAATATACCTTGTAAAAATCTCACATAATTTTGTTTTTTTATTGTTCCCTTTATGTTTTTGTAATAAAGAATAGTGCTTGCGACAAAAAAATAAGTTTTTCTAATGTTTCCACTCTAAATTCAGCATTTTAGCTCTTTCGACAATTAAACATTTTTCTAATGGGGTTACCCATAGTCTAAATATTAAGGGTAGGTGAGTAATGGTTAGTGTTATTATATTGTAGCATATTTCTCGTAGAATAAATTCTGAGATTTTTTAATTATTTTACCCGTAATTAGTAATTCGAATAAATACTATCGACAAAGTAAGTAAAATTGTATTATCATCCGATTAGTATTTAATATGGACAATTACCCTTTATCGGATTTTTTTTTAAATATAAATAGTAATATAATAAATATATAAATAAAATAAAATAAAAAGGTAGCCTGATAAAAATTCGGTAAAACCTCATCAAAACGGCCACCCTAATACCCACACATCTGTATATGCTACTATAGACATCCCATATATACACGAGAAAAGTACAAAGGTACTATTACAATTAAGCGTGCGCGCCCGCTCGCGTCATGAGCTAGCGCACAGAAAATGGTAATTAGCATTTTTATGAATCGCACACGAATGTGTGTCGCTTTTCGGCCCGCTTCAGCTTGCGCTACAGAACAAAAATGTGTGAGTGCGTAATTACTTTTTGGCCGTGCGATGATGAATGCTAATGGAATTTTTAATAATACATTTTTTTTTTGTTGTTTTGTTTATTTCCTCGAATTGGATTTTTGCGTGCGGGAACTTATTGCATACACACACACAATGCAATACAATATAATAATGAATGGAATTCTAGCTTATAAGTGCCTTTTAAATTTATAAATTCTGAAATCAAAATGGTAATGGATCCTATAAATGTCCTATAAATATATTTCGAAAGTTAATGGCCATGGTGGTTTTATTTATATATTACAATCCCGCATTGGAAGATGGAATTATATTATTTTATTTGGAACACAGCAAGTGTTCTAAGCAACCATTTTCAGTTTTAATTATATTGTCCAAAATCTCTTTTAATAAATCAAAAATATCATTTTTTATAATATACAATATATGTAACCCAATACAAAAAATTGATCTTTTTTTTTTAAAATGGTATTTTTTTATTTGTTCTTCCATTTTTATTTTATTTACCCCGTGAGAAGCCGGGTACTAAAAGCTAGTAAAAATATAAAAAAATAATTATTGTTATGACCGAAAAATAAAACCAAGTGAAGCTACTGACACACAAACACAAGACAAGTTAAAGATAACTCTATATTTAAATGTAAGCATTCAGACATAGTGAATGCGTTGACAAAATAATGTTGATTGAAATTGTATAGTGATTCAACACCTCCTTTTGTATTTAAAATGTAGGAGTTAAAATTTTAAACTTTGAATTGGATTTTTGTGTCTTGTGGATCTTAGAAGTGGTTGAGGTTCATTTTCTAGATCCACAACAGGAACAATTGGAATTGTGGAAATATGTTGATAATTCTTGTGAATTAGATGCATTTTCGGAATTTAAATGGTTTGCTGGTGTTTCGATTAAAATCTGAGGAGTTTCAGGATCATCAATACAATCGAAAAGATTCAACAATGTATTTAGTGATATTGAAGAATTCTGTGGTTCTTGCCATCTTCTGTGCTAACAATATAAATAATATTACGTTAACGTTCTAAAACGGTAGCATATATCCAAGTTCGCTTCTTGTTTAGGTAAGACATTACGTATCAGAATCCTGAATTTTGTATGTATGTAATAGCACAGCACTGTGATGTTTGTTAAGATTACATGTTATCATTTTTTTTCTACCAATTTAAGTTTTGATGGCTGTAAGAAATCAAAAGTTTTTTGCAGTTGTTTAGCAAATTCGTGATTGGTGTCGTTCTGTAGCAGGGTAAAAAAGCGTGCGTCAATTCCTTGTCTTTTGATTTTAATAAAGCACGTTTAAAAGTGTCAACGAATCTTTCGACAATACCGTTTGATTGTGGATGATACAGAGTAGTCTTTATGTGTTGTTTACAGAAATCACTAAAAAGTTGTGATGTGTACTGTGTAGTGTACCATTTAGGCCCTGGTATTGACCAGCATAATCTTTGTAAATACGAGACCATGGTTTAGTTGTATTTCGCCAAGAACAAAGTGTTGTTTTTGTATTTGATTTAGCTGCAGAAGCACATCCGGAACAACGGCTGACAAATTGAGGGATGTGAGCATCCATGTTTGGCCAATAAACATAGCTTCAGGCAAGAACTTTCATGCGAACTAATCCAGGATGCAAAATGTGAAATTGTTTTAAAACGGGAATCTGTAGAGTATAAGGTATGATTACACGATCATCTGTTAAAATACAACCTTTAATTTTAGAGAGTGATTCTCGATTAAAAATCAACTGCAGATCAGTATGTTCTAATTTGTCTGGCCAAGACGATCGGATGTATTCAAGAACTCTTTATAGGATAGGGTCCTCTAAAGGAGCGTCTTTTATCATCTGGTGTGTGATAGACAGAAAATCTATTGCATCAGCAAGTTTATGACGGACTTCTGCTTCGATGGTTGCTGTAACACATGTACCGTCTTTCTCTCGTTGATTTACAATAAGTCGAGATAAAACGTCAGCATGTCCAAATTATTCCGACCTCTTTTGTTCGACTACGAAATCATAAACGAGAAGAGTTCGTGATCAACGTTGTAATCGACTCGATGTATACACTGCGATTTCTTTTTTAGACCCAAATATAGCAAGCAAAGGTTTGTGATCTGTTGATAAAAAGAATTTTCGACAATGTAACATTCGATTTTTTGACTGCAAAAATTAAAGCAAGAGCCTCGTTTTCGATCTGGCTATAGTTTTTTTAACAAGCGTTAGTGGCTTTTTCAGAACCATCCGGGAATCGATGAAGAATTACTGCTCCTATACCATAGTTTGACGCATCAGCAGCAACTTTAATATCAAGTTTAGGATCAAAATATGTTTTTTTTGCCCTATCAAATGAGTGCTGGCATTTTGGCGTCCAAGACCAAACTGCATTTTTAGTTTGTCTAGAGGATCTCGTCTCTTGTCTAGAGGATCTCGTAGAAATCTCATTTCCTTGATAAACTGTCCGTAATAGTTTAACATGCCAAGGAAAGAGCGACCTGTTGGAATGTTCGTTGGCTCAGTTGCGTCGATGATAAATCCGAGGTATTTGACTTGCTTCATGAAGAATTCACATATTTTTGATTTGATATGAAATCCCCATTCCTGGATTCGTTTAAAAGTAGCATCGTTATTGGTCATGTGTTCCTATTCTGCTTTTCCGACAATGATTAAATCATCAAAATAGCTAACTTTACCGACGAGTCCAGCAAGAATTGTATCCATAGTTTGATGAAAAATGCCTGGTGCTGTTTTTTCACCAACATTTAAACGTTGTTGTAAACGTACAAATCCCGATGTGTGTTAATTGTAAGTGGCTCCTTGAATTTATCGTTTACTAAGATTTGCAAGTAAGTAGTAAGCGTCAGCTAGATCTATTTTGGTAAAATATCGACTTCCTGTTAAAGTCGTGAAAATGTCATCAGGCAAATGTAAAGGATATTGGTTGGATTCGAGCACGCTGTTAAGCCCCGTTGAATAATTACCAAATATGCGTACTGTACCATTTGCTTTGTTTATTGCGACAATAGGAGCTGCCCATGTCGAATAATTAAACCGACTGATAACTCCAATCTTTTCGAGACGGTCTAACTCTCTGTTTACTAAAGGTAGAGCAGCGTATGTGACTGGCCTCTTTGGCTAAAAACAGATTAACAGATAAAGCTTTGCTTTTACTATTGTACAAAGTCCAAGTGATTTGTTAAATACATTACTGTATGTTAGTTTATAATCATTGATATATTGTTGGAGATGTTGAGTATGAGCAAAAACTGGTTCAGAAAAGTACGTCAGTTGATTGCACACGGATGTAAATGGAATGTCCCATAATCCAAATAAATCGATCCAGTCAATTCCGATGAAATTAAGATCTGTTACTTCAGATACAAAGCAAATAACAGTATTTGTAGTGTTTTTGAATCTAATGGTACATGTAAACTGTGAAAGTAAGTCAAGCTTAACTTAACTTCTGAAGCTTTTGGACTACCCAAAGTAATCCATGTGTCCTCGGAAATAATGGATATATCCGATGCAGTGTCGAGCTGTAGCTTTGTTGAAGTTCCGTTAATTTCTAAGTTAACATACTTTTGGTGTTAGATTTGCGTAAGTTGTTTTTCTGTTGCGGTTTATAAAGTTTTGATCGTTCTGGTTACAAAATCCTTCCGTGTGACCTGTTTTATGGCACTGTGTGCATTTGTGTCTAGTACAAGTGCAGTCACATATGCATACCACAAAGCCAGCAAGGAGTCTTGGGTGTTTTGGTTTCCGAACGTTTAGAGTTGCGTGCATAATGAACATCGGTATTATTTTGATACTTGCCTGAGATGTGAGAAACCGAGGTTGGAAAAGAGTGTGACTGTGTTGAGTCAATAAGTGCTGTGTCCGCTTTTAGATGAGAATTTTTACTTATTAGTAAGAACTGCTAAAGTCACAGCCTCATCCGACTCAAGTTTTGAAAGGAGACGTGTGCGTATGTCAGCGTCTTTTCCTTGTAAACCACAAATAAAAATTAAACATTTGAATAGGTCAATGCTCAGCTTTGCCAGTTGAAAATGATCGCATTTTCAATTAACTATTCAAGCGTAAGTAATGTAGTCATCCATTGAACGTTTAGCAAGCGTAAGACATTAGAAACGTCGACTAAATAATGAATGAATTCTGGGAACACATAACGATAATTTTATCGATTATATTAACGATAAATTTGACAGTTTCCATACAAACATCTGTCGAAATAGTCGATAAAATTATCGTTAAATGTGTACAGAATACAGGGGCAATTCTCAAATACGTGAAGGTTTTGAGGATCGTATGTGAACTCAAAGATAGTATTCGATAGTGCTTTTATTGTGGATTTTACTTCGACCAGGAACTTCTTCTGTAGCCTTGACTCGATTGATAAACTGTAGCATGCATTTCTGCATTATTTCATTCTGCTGCTGCATGTAGAGTTGTTGCTGCTCCATTTTTTTTTAAATAAATTTTTTGGAAGCCATTTTTTGATTTTATTTGCTTTTTAATATTAAAAAAAAAATGTCCTCGTCGCAAAAACTATTGTGTATCTAATACAACAATTATATTAAATAGAATATTATTTATTGAGTTCTAGAATTGAACTGATTTTTACAAATGATTTGGCAAGTAAACTTTAAAAGAAAACTTGAAATTGTATAGTGATTCAACAATCTGTGCTTACAACTACACTCGATGTATCACAAATAATAATTTAGTTTAGTTTTTAAAAAAATGAGACTAACTATATAAAAATGAGACAACGTGCAGCGCATACAAACTCAATCGAACGGTACATTTTTATTACGTGTAATAGCTGGTACAGCTGAGGCCGCCCGCCGGTAATATGTTGAGCACTGTTAATTGTGTGTGTGTGTGTGTGTATGCTTTAGTGTATGTAAATCATTGCTCATTTATACAAATTCATTTTCTCTCAATAATATTTTTATATATTTATTTATATTATTTTGCATATATGGTTCCACTGTGCGCGGTGCGCGTTCGTCCTTTCCGACTTTGCGGTTCTGCTTCGTATTAGCGCGTTGAGTGTGCGCAGTGCGCTGCGTATAAATCCAAATCAATACAAATCATGTGAACGTCAAACGCGAACAATTCTTTCTAACTCGTAACTGCGTCTGTCTTTATCGTTTGTCATCGGTCAATCTGTCTGTGGTCTCTTCCTAACAATCGCAAGCACGGGCCGGCGGGCGCGGCGCGGCGAGGTGTAGCAGCGCGGTGCCGCGCCGTGAACGCTTATTTATATTATTACGGTAACGGCGTGTCTGTGTATTATCAATATCATGTTTTTGCATGATTTTTCTATTGCGTGCGTAAATCGGTGAGTGCCGAATTGATGGTGAATTGACGATTGTGACGAGTATTGGTTTTGAGTGGCGAACTGTGTGCGTGTTTGTCTGTGTGTGCGTGTGTGTAGTGTGTGAAATGCGAGAGCGTGCGAAAGCAAATTATATAATTTGCGTTGCGAGCTTCATTCCAATTGTCACATATTTCGTCAATAAAATCAATCCTCAATCGTCCGTCTCTCGTCCGTCGTCCGTCGTCCGCGTCAGTTCTCTCTTGTCGCAGTTATTGCTGTTCTCCTATTCAGTTGATCGCATTGCGTTTCGAGTTTTAATTGTGACACTTCATTTATTACAATGCGGATTCTCAATAAATGTGCGGACAGCGGAGAGCGGCGAGAACACAATTAAAATTGTTTGGAAGAACAATCACCTAGCGGTAAAACGATTTTTGCATGCCTGTGCGTGTTTTTTCGTATTTAAGCATATCAAAAGTCATCGTCGGCATAAAAGTGAATTTTTAATGTAATTTCGGGACTCGTGAGACTCAATTTTGTGACGTGTTGTGAAAGTGATCATTTATTTAGAGACCGCGCGCGCGCTTCCGTTATATATTTAATAAGTTCGTCTCTATCTTTTAGCACAGTGGTATAAGAGAATATTTTGTGGTCATTGCTGAAAATAAAAATATAAATTCAGTGATACATTTCTTAGGTGCAATCGAAGTTTGTGTTGTGAGTGTGTATAAGTGTGTGTGTGTAAGTTATACCGTTCCTGAGTGCCCCATATTCAGGAGTAGAATCACACATGAAATGTACCAATCACAGGATCAGAATGGCAGGCTGGCCAACTAGTAAGTAAACGGTAAGTTCATTTTTTTTAAATTATTATTGTTTAGACGTTTTGGTTATTTGACAAATGCAGGCTAGCAATATATAACACCACATAATTGCAAACTTCCAGGGTTTTTGGTGATGTATGGTCAAAAACACTATATATCACCACAATTGCTTTATGTCTTTGCTAGTCTTTTACTTGTTTACATTTTTAAATTTCTAGAGTGTTTTTTTCTGCTTTTTAAAGGATTAAAACCCTATAAAATGGCGGGTGAACTCTATGACCACCACCTTTATTATTCTTAGATTTAATTATTTTCTTCATTCAAGACAATTTGAATATTGTATATTTATACTCGCGTAAAAACTATATGTACTGAAAAAATAAAATAAAAGTGGTGACGTTTAGCCAATTTCACTATACATTGTAATGGGGACTAGCTCGACAGGAGGAGCTTCGCCCAAAAAAAAGACACGCCAGACATCTTTTTAAGGCCGGCACTCCTCCCGCATATCCCTTGCCTGGCTAGGGCAGCAGCCCGTCGGCAAAATGCCTCTTCAGGGATTGTTCCCAAAAACATAAACACACAAAACGTAAACTTTACATGAAAACACCGAACACTAACCCCTGAGCTGGTCTCACGCCGGACCAAGACCCGAACGTCTCATGCGTCCCCAAGGCCCTTGATCCAGTAAGGAACCACCCGAGAGCCAGCCACTTGGCCTCTCGTTCTGGTGGCTCTTTAGCGGAACGATCATGCGACCGTCCGCCGTGAGTGCTCAACAACTTCTCTCCTTTACCTCTGCTCAAACGCTTCTATATATAGACGTTAGAGCAGAAACGCAAAAACGTACACGTGACAACATCATCAATAGTGATGATATATAGAAACTTACCTAATGCAACGAAGTGGGCGACAGTATGCGGTAATTTTTTAAGAATGATTTGACAGCTAAAATCGATGATGTTTTCTTGTAAATTATCTTCCAGTAGCGATAAGATATGAAGGATTGGGAGATGTCAATGGCAGGTTCGATAAGAGGGGCTATCTGATCCTTTACGTGTTAGTTCCTCAACAAATTTTTATTTCACAGAATCGCAACAACATTTCCTAGGCTCTCAAATTATCTCAAAATATGGCTGACTATCAAATTGTTTTTACTGAATATCCATCGATATAAATTTGTTTACCCCAAAAAAGGAGGTGAGCATTGGCAGAAGTAGTGCTTTAGATACTCGTTTACCATGTTGCATCCTTGAAGGAAATTATTCTGATTTTGTGGAGATGGTTTTTGAAACCGTGTTTTAACTTATGTCAACCACAGTTAATTATAAATAAGGAATCACTTTTCTGGCTTGTTTAATTTATCAAGTGATGTGTCCTATTTTAATAAGATCGTATATGCGATTTTGGATATTTGTTTTCCTGAAGGATTTTGGGAGATGTCTATGGCAGGTAGCAGGTTTTGGTTAGAGAGGCTTCTTTAAATCTACAGGATCGCAGAAAATTCCCTAGGCGCTAGAATTATGGCTTCAGGTGTTTACTGAATGGTTATCAATAAATAATTGAAATATATTGCATAGAAATGAAAAAAAAACAAAGTTAGCTAAATAGATAAGGATAAGGTTTTTCCCATTCTGTAAATAACTTTGTATATCCTAACAAAGTAGTTGAGGTTATTTTTTTAATTATTAACCAATGCCTATACAGTTAAAAACATTTTGTAGTCATTAGAAGCTGTTTGGGTATAAAAAAAGAAAATTGAACTTTTTTTGTTTTGAGACGTGACATTGTCGTGTGATCGACATTTTATTGCGCGACATTTCAATGCCACCACTGGGAGAAAATTAAATGCCAAACATAGCGCTCGACATTGATTTCTGTGACAAAGCAAATTCACTAGTATTATTATAAGAATATATGTAATTTTAGGTTATATATTTTGCGAATATCGTATGTAACATATCGCAACATTTTTGTAATATTCGTAATATTTTGTATAGTATCTGATTGGTTCTTTATATTAGTTATGCTGATGTGTGTGACTTCTACAATGCACAGCCCTATACGGCTCAGCAAAAGTGTGTCAATTTGCCCACATTTTGTTGTGTCACAGCCGAACGTCAGTCAAACCAATTGGTGCAGCCCGCCAGTTGTGACTCACTCACTCACTTATTCTTAAATGTTGTACTCTTTGAGTCGAGTAACCGAAACGCCATATTTAATAATGTGCTGTAATAGTACGTATTATGAAGAAATATTACGTAATATGACGAAATATTAAAATTCACGTAACATTTTAAATTATATGTAAATTTGGTATTATTTTGCAAATATTTGTATTATTTGTAATATTTCGCGAATTTCTGTATTATATTCAGAATCAAGAATACGGTGTATAAAAAAATGTATAGTGATTTGCCCTCGGTCACAATATCGAAAGATCATAATATTTTATAAGTTTCTAATGTCTTTTCGCATACGCACTTTTAAAACAACCAAAAAAGCGTGCTAATGGAGGTGCGAATGGCCATTAGTATTCTTTTATGTGCGTTTATTCGCATGCAATTTATGTTATTTATGTAGAAGCGGTCACGAGATCGAAAGTTTATAAGTTCTAAATAAGTTTCTAATGTATTTCCGTACGCACTTTAATAATAACCAAAAATGCTTGCTAATAGCCAGTAACCTTGAAGGAGCGCCTATTCGCGCGCGCCTTTTGATATTCTTTTTGGAGCAATCACAAGATTAAAAGTTCAGTATTCAGATGGAATATTCAGATGCTCCTTATAAGTTTCTGGTATATATTCGCGTAGGCACTTTTATAACAACAAAAACAGCATGCGAATAGCCAGTAACGAATAGTGGTCCTACCTAATCGCACGCCCTTTTGTTATTGCATTGTATGTGCGAATAGATAGTATCCTTGTCGAAGTGTCTATTCGCACGTGCTTTTTGATATGTTTGATGAAGTGGTCACAACATCAAATGTTTATAAGCTCTATAGATGTTTCGAATGTCTATTCGCGTTCGCAAATTTATAACAACCAAAACAGCGTGCGAATAGCCAGTATCCTTGTACGAGCGTCTATTCGCACGCTCTGTTTGTTATTCTTGTTGAAGCGGTCACAAGATCGAAAGTTCAGTATTTCCTATTTCGATCGTAAATTCATAAGTTCTTTAAAACATTCCAATGTCTATTCGCATACGCACTAGTATAACAACCAAAAAACGTGCGAATAGCTAGCATGCTTTTTGGAATGATTTAATGGAGCGTCTATTCGCATTCGTTTTTTTTGTTATTTTTGTAAAAGGGGTCACAAGATCCAAGCTTATAAGTCTAAGTTTTTAATGTCTATTCGCGTACGCACTTTAATAATAACCAAAACAGCGTGCGAATGGTCAATAACCGTGTAGGAGCATCTATTCGCACGCTCTTTTTTGTTATTCGTGTAGATGCGGTCAAAATATCGAAAATTACTAATGTCTATTCGCATATGTACTTTCATAACAATAACAAAACAACGTGCGAATAGCCAATATCCTTCGCACGCTTTTATATAACAACCAAAAATGACAATATCCTTGAAGGAACGTCTATTCGCACGCGATTTTTTAAATTTACGTCAAACCGGTCACAAGACCGAAATTTTATAAGCTCTTTAAAAGTTTCTTATGTCTATTCGTGTAAGCAATTTATCAGTATGCTTAAAGGAGCGTCTATTTGTTTTTGATATAATGTACCTGAAAAGAATGACAATTTCTGGAAAAATCTTTTCTATAGTCAATAGATAACCAGGAAAAAATATATTAAATCTTAATAAAGTCTTTTTCATAGCTTTCGTTTGCAATCTGAAATTCAATCTAATTCATTTGGAAAAACGTGGTCGTCATCACCCTTTTAGGTTCAAATATTTGTAGAATAATTAAAATAAAACAGTATTTACGAGCGTTCTGAAAATTAAGCACACCAATAAAAGCAAAAAAATGTTTATGATATAACAAAAACTTTGAAATATAAATGAGTTACAAATATAATTGTGA
>JAAAKO020041850.1:0-27266 GCA_010015015.2 Bolitophila cinerea
TATATATAATCTTCCAATTAGATATTTTTACACATTTTTCCAAAAACCTAAAAGCAGTGCAACATAGTTTCAATCCATGGAAGTATAATCAAAGGCAAATTGCAACCCGCTGCCTAATTTTGGCTATAATTTTGTAAGATTTTTTATGTGAACCCTTTGTTCATCATTATTTATTGTTGATCTTTATAACATAAAAATTGTTAAAATATTAAATGGTGTCCGAAATTATTTAAAACTATTTTAATGAAAAACTAAAAAGAATTGGTTTCCTTACAAATATAACACGTGAAGCAAAATGTGTGCAACTTACTATAAAACAAGAAAACTTGTGAATATAGAGATGCTAATTATTGCGTTGTCGTTGTAAAAACCTTTTTTTAGGGTACATTTATTTATTTTCTTACTACGTAAATATGATATTATATTTATGTTTCATTTTATGTACAATAATTTTTATATTTGCACAAATACATATTTAGTATACGATTTTTTTATTTGAATATTTTGTTTCAGTTTATTACAGTTTCTTTTAGTTTTTTTTCTTTCAGATACTGCAAAACTAGATAGCTAAGAATAAGGTAATTTTTGTTGGCCCTACAAAATACCTACTTAAACAATTGCAATGTGCTTTATGGAAATAATAGTCACAGGCAGTATTTCCAAAAGAAGATCTAATAAAAATGAAAAAAAGGTAAAATATTATAAATGAACATTCGCTTTGCCTTCAAATTGTTACTGATGATTCAAAAAAAGTTATAGTCATTTTATATACCACGTAGTTTTACTTATTGCAGTTTTTCAATAAAGTAGCATTTAATGATTAGGTGAGCATATAAATAAACTGGCTAGATGGATTTTAATGATGGTATTTATCTTTGGACAAAATGTAAAATAGTGATGAAATATTTGAACTTTAGATTTGTTATATGAAATGTATATTGAAATTCAAATGATAATTATAACTCAAATATCCATAATAATTAAAAAAACCTCATACTTGATTATACAAATTATAATTTTTTTAATTATTTGAAGAGTATTGGTTTTATTCTTCAATAACAACATTTATTATTAATTTA
This sequence comes from Bolitophila cinerea, assembly GCA_010015015.2. Classification (NCBI taxonomy): domain Eukaryota; kingdom Metazoa; phylum Arthropoda; class Insecta; order Diptera; family Mycetophilidae; genus Bolitophila; species Bolitophila cinerea. The sequence goes on from JAAAKO020041850.1 coordinate 1,080, forward strand.
TAAGATAAAAATATTATAGTATATTAAAGTTATGATAAAAGTAAGTAAATTTAATGTTAGAAACTGCAAGATTGCATTTTATAATTATTTATTTTTAAACTTATTGACTTGACTTAGAATATTTACCTGTATTGTTGTATCCATTTTATCCCGAATCAATATGAAAAAACATAACATTTTAAAAAATATATAATCTTTGTGATCCTTTCTTAATCCATCCTCTGAAATGCTTTATTCTTATATAAATTTAATTTCTTTTAAAAATTTAATTAAATAAAATGGAAAAATTAGGGCGATTAAACAACCAGAAAAATCTGTAATTTTTTAATAATAATTTTAATACACGTACTAGGAAAAGCTATAAAAATAAAAAAATTGCATTGCACGGTACTGTAAGACATATTTTTTGAGAGGAAAGTACAAAACTGTATAAATGGACCCTTTCATTTTTATTTTAAATCACCTTTTTAATTTCGATAAGTATTGTTATACATATACATTGCTCACACAAGTCTTATAAATAACATAACTTCTTTCATTACTTATATTAAATGTTTCTATAAAAAATCAATTGCATAATCTCACAGTTCCTGCACACATATACATATGTATATATGTTTGTAGACAAAATATAATATAATGTATTTTACTTATAATTTAAAAACGACTTTTTTATAACATTGGATACAAAATAATATTATTCCTATATTAGAGAGCTCACTGAATTAAAAAAAAAACGTTTAGAGCAAGCGTTATTTTTTTATTTATTGTTGTATAAAATAAATTAAAATATATCATTTAATATTAATCTTGATTTTAAACCTAATTTCATTCTAAATTACTTTATTTTATCAGATCTGTAATTTAAATTTAGCCACACTGATTGTTTTAATAAGTTCATACATTATCAAGCATAATGGATAAGTTTTATATATAAATATATATACACTTCACTGGCCAACATACACTTATTGTATTTATCACATTCAATATGAAATATTGATACTTTATAAATATAAATGTATAATTCATAGTTAAGAGCAGAGTAGTTTGTGTATGAGTATTTTGGTATCATTTTTACTTGTTTCTCGTATGTTTTATCTAAAACTGACACCGTACTTTCTGGTGACCTGTGGCGAATGAATTGAGGCCACAGAAAGCAATAAAGGTACATCATTGGCCGATAGATTCAGTGCTGCAGTTACAGTACCCAAAGAGCAGAACTCAGTGGCCAAAAGAAAAGCGGCTAGCGTTTCCGACTGAAGGTACATCTCTTGAAGTTTGCATTCCATAAAAGACATGCACTGAAAAGCAGGAGTTCCTGCATTCCACATGGCTTGCACTGTTTCTAGCATGGTGGATACAAGTTGAGACATGCCAATAGGACCACTGGTTCCACTACCACAAGGAAGTACATACGTCTGCGAGGACACAACTTTTACGTCCCTAAAATGATCAAAAAACAGTATTTTATTATTATTTTCTTTTTCAAAATAATTGTGTTTGCTTCTTACCATTTGTCAGTGTTGGCAATGATTGCAATGTGTTCAGTCGGTGATTGTTCAATGGACGTGCAGTGAGAGGATAAGGCTAAGTCTTGTTTCAGTTGAGTTTCCCATGAATTCATTGGTGCCACTGTACCCTATATAGAAACATGAATCCATTACAACTAAAACTTATTAATCTATAAAAAAAAACTAAATTACCTGCAACACCATATCAGAAATATAGTGATCCGTAATACCAACGAATAGCGATGGAATGAAACCCGCGCGATGAACTTTTTTGGCAGTATTTTTAACAGTTTTGCAAGTTGATTTTGGAATGGGTAGACTTATTAATTGAATTTGATGACTGTCCGTAGGATTCATCAAAATGTTACTGGGTCTTGGCATTTCAGCCATATCAGTCGGTTTTTTCTTATCTACAACTTTTGGATAAGTTGGATAACTGTTGTCGTCACTGGAGAACTCAAGCTCTGTGGCGTTTGATGGAGTTTGTAAGTATTTTGACACATGTCCAGCACAGCACTCACACTCAGACTCTTCTTCGGTCGTTGTTGAGATAGGAAACGTGCTGCTGCCACACGGTGTCCTGTAATTTTGTTCAAGCTTATGACCCTTTCCAAAAAAGTCATAATTTGTAAGGTCTATGTTTTTGTTTTTCATGTAGTTGGTAGCAATTTGTGGATATTGCTCAAAGTTAAACTTAACGCCGGAATGCTTTTTATGCGAGCATGTTTTTTTAATCTCTTTGTTTGAAATTGGTTTAGTCTCCGACTGTGTGTTACTTTTTAAGTTAAGACTACCATTCTTTAGGCCAATCAAAGCTTCGTTGTCACCTAAAACAAACACAACGCCAGACTGATTACGAGCGTCGTGGTCTTTTTGTATATTTTGACTAGCAATCTGGAAGTGTTGCTCCTCTTCTAAGCATACAGATTCTTTAACGGGCTCTACACCCCAAGTAAGTCGTTCGCTTTGACCGACGCTGTTAGCTGTTATTAGATCTGAAAGACTTGGAACAGTCTTTAGAGGCACATTGTGATGAATATTGTTGTTTTCGATGTCTTCGTTGACATCATTATCAAGGAGAACTAAACTTGACTTTCGTGTTAATTTCGTTTTGCGCAAATGCTCCGTATTCTTCGAGTTTGTGGATTTCGTGTATAAACTCCTCGAACGAACAAGTTCAGGACCTTGTTGGCTAGTTGTAGTTGAAAAAATATCCAACTTTCCGTCCGACAAACAGTTTCCATTTCGTACGCTTACGCCTTTTTCATTGTGCTGCCATTGTTCCTCACTAATACCCTCCTTAACAGGCTCCACTCCCCACAGAAAGTTATTTGTTGCACCACCAATGCTATTGGCTGTTATCAAATCACTCAAACTTGGTTTACCTTTCAATGGACGTTGTTCATTTTCAAACGTCCGCGAAGGAATCAGTTCTATAGCTTCTTCGACTTGATCTAAGGACCTTTTATTGAAACGCACTTCTTCATTATTTGTGTTTGTCACCACAACTTGGATTTGCTGATTGTCACTGCATTCTTTAATCTTATAGTTACGGATATCAAGCTTTTGCTTAATATTCATCTCAATACCGGTGTCCATAAGTACGTTACCAATTCTAAGCTCTTGCTTTACAAATCTAGAGTCTCGAAAAACTAAGACATTAGGAATGTCATTCTTTTTAAATGTATCGGTGAATTGTTTTTGCTGATTAACGTCGATATTTTCATCATTTAATTCCGACAAATCAATGCGACAGGTATCTGATCGCGTGAGACCTACCTTTGTACCTGTGTCTGTAGAACGCATTGAATCAAAAGTTTGTACGTTTAAAAGTTCACTTTTACTTTTAGCAAAATTATCAAAAATTTCATCGATTACATTCACTTCAAGGTCCGATGATTCAGAAGTAAGAGTTCTACTTATTTCACCACACCGAACGAAATAGGTAAGTACATTTAGGACCTTGTCCATGACAGGTGTTTCTAGTCCAACCACAATTGTTTTAGATATTTTTGGTGGATTTCCTATGCATCCGTACAGATCTCCTAACTGGGCCCACAGTACATTGTACGGGTGAAACTTCGAAATATCGGATATTTTTACATCTTTGTTATTGGTTCCATTTTCATTACTAGACGACACATTATCATTGTGACTCGATATTGGCGCAACAGTTCCTACCCATCCGAGGTGGTGCGTTAGGATTGCGGTTAATAAGGTACTAATAAAACTAGAAATAAAATAAATTATTAAATATACATATCAATAAATTAATGAAAAAAACTTACAAATTCGTGTCTTTGGTATCTGCAGAATTAAGTAGCCAGCAAAGTTCACTCATAAAATTGTGTGCCACCTGCGTAGAACTCACAGCAGATCCACTGCTCAGAGCCAACCATACTGGTTCATCCAATCGCGTTGCAGTAAATAAATCTGTGATCCATTCTGTGGTGGAAAACCAGGCTTGAAGCATTATCTAAACAAGTGGCTAAGAATTAATCAAAAACATTACTCAAAGACGCTCAGAAATGTTTGACCTACCTGATAGAATTTTTTCTGATTAATGTATGCACTCTCTGCAGATGATCGCAGTCTGCACAACATAGATTCAAGCAATGCAATGTGTTCTGAGCAGAACTGCTGCATTTCTTCTTCGACAGATTCACTCAAGGTAATGCAAACAGCTAAGCCCAGTTTTGCCCGGCGACTAGAGTTTCTTTGGCCAGACACCTGTTGACGGTGAATCGCATCTCCACTGGCTCCACGTTTTCGAAACATTTCCGGATTACTACGACTCTCCACTTGTTCACTAGACCGTCTGCCACGAACGACGCAACTCTCACTTCCGCCGACCATTGGAGGCTGTTGATTGACGCTCTCACCAAAGTATCCAATGTTATCGGACAGTGAAAGCCTATTCTCGAATGATGTTGAAAGGTTTCTAAGAATTCTACGTTGCAGATTACCATCACTTCGGAGGCCTGTTGCAGAGTCTGCCATCGAGGAGTCAGTACTCAGCTTTCTAAATTGTTCATGGTCACTGTTAACTGATCCAAAACTACTGCGCGTTGACGAATGTTGATAGTTTGCCGACGAGTTTCCAGTATTCCAATGGTCATTTCCGCTATACCCCGAATCACTGTACGCAACGCTTCGACTGTTTTCTGATATATCTGATGGGGGTACGTCCAGCGGGTGTGTAAGGGACTTATCTCCAAGGGCGTTTAGATTATCACCCACACACACAGATACGGATAATGAAAATGAGTTCAATGAACTCGTGTCGAAACTACTGAGATCACTGTGGTTGGTGTCTGTGTTTGTAAATTTATTAAATGAGCTCGATTGAATGGGAGACAGAAAAACTTCAGAGCACATTATTTGAGCAGGTGTTTGTAGCCAATGCACCTGAATATATAAAATATATGTTATAAAATAAAGCTATACGAATGGAATGTTTTATTCAAATTTACCTTTAATGCTGTTCCGCGGAAAGACATAGCCACAGAGCCAAATATCATCTCACCAATACTGTTGCATTCACTCTCGGGTCGACTGTACTTGTAGCCGAAGCCATTTGAAATTTTTATGTAGTTGGGGAACTTTTTGTCCGTGTCTATTGAATTTTCGACTGGCGTTTGAACCAGATTGACTTTTTGAATGGCTGTAGAGTCGAAAAGAAGTCTTCGCCCGCGCCAGTCACACTCTCGATAAAGTAAAATGCGAACTTGGTCATTGGAAAATGGGAATTTGCTGAAAAGAAAATATGTTTTTTTAATAATATGCAATTAACGTAATTAAGGTTTAAATTTGTAATTTGTATACACATTTAAATATATATATATATATGTATATTGGGCAAAAAAAAATAAAAATCATTACTATTTTTTATACATAAAATTTTTAAAAATGTACATATGTACAGAATGTGCAAATAAACCCATTTGTTTTAACCAAATTGATTAAAGATTCCGTATTAATTGCTCTAATTTAGTATTAGAAATATTGATAATTTTTGTTTAAATTTCATAATTATACAAAAAGTGCCTCCATAATATTTGTCTTAGTTTTGTTAGCTCATTATTGAAGTACTTTGATTATGTAAATGAACATGAGATAATATTTTGACCAGCATTACAGCATAATTTTGAGTTATTGGATAAATATTTTTTTTAGTTCTTTCAGACTTACTTTCTGCATTCAGAAACCATGTAAGTAAGTGTTTTTCTTTTCGATTTCCATAGGATATTGTATTACATTCAAAACTAGTATGATTTTATGTTTATGCATCAGTGAACAAAACCTAATACTTTATTTATATAAAATAATATTATTCAATATGAAGTGGTCTATATAAGTTAATTGGTTTTAATTTCAAGTAAACTTGCTATGAAACGTGTATTGTGCACAAACAGTCTTTGTGTATACTTATTTAAGTATTATATATTTTTGCACTACAGCATATTCAGAGCAGGTCAGTCAATTTAAATAGGTTTTAAAAATATGTACAGTTATTTAAGGATTTAAATTGCATTTTGCGTGTATTTGAAAAAAATAATCGCTGGTATAAGATCGCTTCGCTTGCCCTCTCCCTTTAAGAGGGAGTAAGATTAAGTTAGTAATTGCAACTTTTTTGAATGGTGTGTGTTTTAAAAGAAAAATAATAAAAACAAATAATAAAATCAAATAAATTATAATTTATTTAAAAGAAAACTGCATAAATACATTTTTTCCCCAAGATCAACTTACTTTTGAATATTTCATTTAAAAGACCCAAACAACAGTTCCTAAATCCTATTTTGGAGGGCAGAAAAAGAAAAATTCAATGAACAAGCGACTTTTTATTCAAGAATTACCTAGTCTTCCATCAATAATTGACGTGCTCCAAATAAAGGATTTTCCAAAAACTGGGACCATCCGAAAACCCTCCAAATAAGGGAGAGGAAAAAAGCAATTATCCCATTATTTCAACTCACAAATCATTTTTTTGATCCATTTATTAGTTTAATTATTTAGAAAAATTAAAATGTCAAATATCGGTATTTTAGATTGATGTTGGAATATACGTCTCTTAGATAAAGGGACGAACGCACGCAAGTCTCAATTTGGATCCATTGTGCTAAGTTCATGTTTCGATTTTGTGGTTAGTCATGATGTGGCCTATCTGCCCTCGATAAAAAAACGTCGAACTGCAGGACACCCTGTATTACAAATTGGTAAAATATATGAAATATAAGTAATATAGGTTCAGTACGGACACTTCAAGTGGTTTAAAAGCATTAAAAAATAATTACATTAAGGATAATGGATAAAAAGGAAAAAACATGTTTTTTTACCAATAAAATGATTTTGCTGTATAGTGATTTTTTAAATTAATAATTTCTGATTTTTTGAAGATTTTTCGATTCAATTTAGCAGTTTTCGCTTCAATCCAATCATCTTTTGGAGGCATTATAGATTTTATAGGAAGATATTAAAATATAAATAAATATTTTTAGACACAATATTTTTTTTAAAAAATACGTTTTTTCATGTATTTTATCACTAACATTAAAAAGGAATTTATTGATGGTTTTTGACCATTCCTTTTTGTTTTGATTGTTCGCTTTTATCTGCGTCTATGAAATTAAAAAAAAAAATTTACCATGCAATAAAAAAATGCAAATATATCAAAAAATCTATAAAAAGGAAAAATAAGATATTTAAACAAAGAAAAAAATGTGTAAAAAAATTAAAAAAGAGAATTTATTTAAAAAAGGAAAAAAGAAGGTGTGATGAATGAATTAATGACTATTATTGGCCAGTACTTTAAATTATTTTGTTTATGCTTTCAATTAAATTTTTTTTTTGTTTTTCTGAATAAAAACAGCGGTTTTCAGCTTATATTTTTTTACAACATTTTTTTAATTTTTAAGTTTTTCTTAAGTATTTAAGAATTTTTTTAATGATTAGCTGTAAATAATATAAATAAAACACAAAACAGAAAATATAAAATCATCTATTATAAATAAGAAATTAGAAAAAAAACTATTGGTCTTTCCAAAATCATTCTATCACTATACCACTTAGGGAATGTATAATATCGTTGTTCAGCGTATCACATATCTCAAATAACTGTTTTGTACCCGTGCACAGACACACTTAAAATCGAACAATCAATTGAGATTTAAAATTGAACTAATTGGATTACTCATGTGATTCAATTATGCTGCTGTTTAGTATTTTACATGTGGTGTCTGATAAATGTTTACGGTGATTATTGCTTATGTCGATGATTGCGGTCTTTTTGTGAGATTATAGCCGGGTTTTGGCATCACGTGAAATTTCCGGCAAACACGCCGCGGTCGCTCGCACTCCGCTGAACAAATAGCTGTTTACGATAACGATAACGTTAAATAAAGGAAAGTATCATAATAGAGGTATTATATATACATATACGTTTAAATTGGGTATATATATATATATTAATGAAATATATATATATATTTATATATATATATATATATATATTAAAAGTACTCGTTCAAATATATAGCGGCAACAAGTATTCATGTATGTTGTTAATGGATTTTCTTATCAGTAGCGTAATATATTATTTCAGCTGAGACTTGTTATTCTTATGATTATTGTTGTTGTTCCAGTGCCGTCATCGGCCTCAGTCACATGAGACATTATCCTGCTGTTGTGTGATGTGTTTAGTATATATGTTTATGATGGCCAATAATTTATAATAAGCTCGCATCTAGTATTTAAGTTAAATGCTCAGAAATAGCGCACTTATTTTGATAACATTTTGTTTATATAATGCGCTTTTGTATTTGACTAATGAAAATATTTTTAAAACTTCCTTTTGCAAATAATGCAAATGTTTGTGTGGATTTTATTTGCATATTTATTTAAATGTGCTGTCTCATTCATTGTCTCATGACTTAATAATGACTAAATTATTATATTATTTATATGTTTGAAAGAAATACTGCGTGCATGATGAGTTTATAAATAAAATTTGTTAATACACACACACACACCTTCGATCCGATGCGATGGCGAGTAAGACGGCAACATCGCGATGCGGCTTGAGTATGCGCATTGCGCAGATGATAGATTAAACGAAGAGGAAGACGCTTAGCTCAGCTCGCCAGTCTCAGAGAGGAGACGAGGAGAGTATATAACAAATCTTGAAACTTTGCGCGTACATTTATGTGTATATATACCAACAGTACCAATATAAATCGCAATATATGACACAGAAAACGTGGCTCAGAGGCACGTGATTTCAAAAACTGGTTCGACGAAAGAAAAGTTATAGTTGTGTATATTTATATGTGTATTTTGTATACATTGCAAATACACATGTTTATAATATAAGAGTATACGAGCATATATGTGTATACAACAAAATGGCTATACAATTCTAAAAATAAAAACTGCGAAAAAAATATGCTCATCTCAGCTTAGAAAACAATTGATTATATATTGTATTGGATGCATTAGAAAATAAATACAATATACTTGATTTTATTATGCGTGTGCAAGGTTATCCGCGAATTTCAGCGAAAAATAAAACGTTTTTGACATTTGACTCGTTTTAGTGAAAGGAGTAATTGAGCAGAATTGTTGATCTTTAAACTAAAATAAGAGTCGAATACCAAGCTTTAAAATTAAAGTGAATCTAAAAATATACATTTACTTTTAGATAAGGCATGATTAGTGCAAATACCGACTAATTAGAGGTTACCGTGTTAGGGCTGGAATTTCTTTAGGAGTTTAGGGTGCTACGTCAAATACCAGCCTGGTGCTTTATGTCACAATCTACTAATTCTGTACGTTGTCTCAAAAGTTAACTAATAAATGAGTAAACTTATAGTACTATCAGGCCTAGGAATTATTTAAAATACCAGTAATTTTAATTTTATTTAGTATTCTGAATACAATTTTCAAATCAAGTGTTTTGAAATATGCAGTATCAAAAAACTATTTTTAAAAAAATCAGAACAGTTTTTTAAGATTTGGAATTTGTATAAAAAAAATACAATATCCTTTTTTGAAAATTGATAATATTTTGAAAAACAAAAGAATTCTAATCTGAAAATAGAAATTACAAATACCTAATTGATTATGATAGTATTAAAATACAATTTAAAATATAAGTATTTAAGGACTGAGATCGAAAAATTTCTAACTTTGAAATGTTATAAACACAAAATTCCAAAACAGACTTTGCGTTAAAGGATTTCTGATAAATTGCTGTTACAATTTTAGTTATGACACCGGAAGTGAAAAGACACGATTTATTTGTTCGGTTTTCTAAACAAAATCTGCGATAGAGTCCGAAAACCATTGCCAACAAGGCAAAAGTTTCACAAAAAACGGTATCAAATGTTTTAAAGGAATTTAATAGAGAATTGAACGTTGCCAGGAAAATCGGTTCTGGAAAAGAAAAAGGCTTCGTATGCCCACAGAGTCGAAGAAAATCGTTGCTTTGTTAGAGAAAAATCCAAGGCTGTCGAATCGGAAATTGGCGGCAAAAGCAAGCTGCAGCGAGTATTTAATTCGCAAAATCAAAGCAGCTGCGGAACTTAAGACTTACAAAGTACAGTCAGTACCTGACCGGAATTTCACAAAGAACCTGAAAGCACAGCACCGAGCTAAAATGTTGAAGTCAGATTTTTGCTCAAAATTCGATTGCTAGACGATGAAACTTATGTATTGTCAGGAAAATTATACCGCAAAAGAATGAGGAAAAGTCGAGAAACAATTTAAAACAAAACAAAGTTCCTTAAGAAGTTTCTCGCGTGGCAAGCGATTTGCACTTGTGGGATAAGAAGTCAGAGTTACGTAGCAACGGGCACTATTAATGGTGAAATGTATGTCAAAGAGAGCCTCCAGAATAGATTGCTGCCATTTATTAGAAAACACAGAATTTTTTCTTTCTTTTTTGTGCCTAAGAAAGCCAACCCACCAAATTGTCCAGAGCTTCGGCCTGTTGAGAGATATTGGGCTCTGATAAAATATTTTGTGGTTAATAATAAACTATTTTGTGGTTTATAATAAATTTAAAAAAATAAGTTTATTTTTTTTAATTTAATTTAGAGCAAAATTTTGTCGAGCTGGATTTTACAATAAGAGGACGATAATTCTTCTACGAGTAGAACACACTTTGATTTACACAGCAAAAAAATGTATATACAGGAATACAAACTTTTACTATTATAATATTTTTAAAATTTGAATATAAGAAACGGCAGTAAAAGTCTATAACTAATAACAGACTATAATTGTGGTTATTATTATTTATTTGCCTTCAGTGTATCTATATAAGGCCCTGAATCTAGATTATTATAATCACATTTGCGTCTTAAATGCAGAGCATTATACTGCTGATATATTCACATCCAGAGAGTTCAAAGTAGGGTTGAAAAAACGAGCCATTTAAAATAATTGTGCTAAGAATCTAAAAAAGTGCTTATGAAAAAAAAAGTTACCAAAATAATTAAAACACTTTATATGTGAATGCTCAAGCCTCGTGAGTCTTAGGTTGTATACATAAGGATGTTTTAGGCTAAACCCAGATAACTTGGATAAGCTCTAACTTAAATGCTTAAGACTCCAACTTATGCAAAAAATTTGAGTATGATATATTATCTTGATTAAGATATAAAGAGCCATTGAAATAGTATATATGCACATGAGTCAATATCATACATTTGCGTCTTCATTTAAGAGACTATATTTCAAAAAATAAATGTTGATAAATAAATGATAAATTATCAGACAACTTTATAAATGACACTTTTTAAAAATTTTAATATATTGGCTAAGAAAACCAAAACGTAAATTGGATTAACGTTGTCACTTTTTCACCTCAAAATAATTGTTCAAATGGACGTTTAAAAATTAAACGGCCATTTGAACGATTTAATTTATCTTTTATTCATTAGTATTATCACAATATAAACTATAGTTACTGATGATTGATGAGTTAGAATAATGTGTATTTTAATACTTTAAGTTAGGCTTTCGACTTTTAGAGATAAGATTGGAGTACAAACAGCACATTAGCATGATCTGACCAGCGCGAACATTGGACCTATGTCCCATAAGTGGATTAAAGTGTAGCAGATGAATACTTTAAATCGTACTGGACGTTTTAAAAGCTTTTACTAGTCTTTTACTGTTTTTTTTATTTGCTAGAGAATTTTGTTCTTTATAAAAATCATATAAAGGGCAATAAACCTCTGTAACTCCTTAAAGGGAAAAAATAATTTTACTTTGTAATACAACTACATAGGTTAAAATAAATTGTAGGAAGTGCCAGATAATTATTTTTTAGTTACCCTTTTTTTAAAATGTATTGTTTTTGTAGGTATAAATTCAGTATTAAGAGATTTTAATAAATTAAAAATTATTGGTTCATATTTTTAAGATTATTATTATAATCGTTGGATTTCCCACAAACTGAATATTTTGTAACAAACACATTTATTTAAACAGTTTAAATGTTTAAATTAATGATTACCGCTCTAAAAATATAACCGAAACACTGTTATAAATAACATATGTATGCTATAAATATATATATATTCCTGATAAAGTGTACCCAAAGTTTCATAAATGATGACGTGCTAAAAACGTCTTTTTAAAAGGACTTTTCTTCGCTACTAATTTAGTTGTTTTTTTGTGTGATGACGATCGCCTTGAGGCTTCTTATTTATCAACATAAACAACATAATAAAACTAATAATGGATAAAGATATTTCTTTTTAATTTTTTTAATTTTAATAAATTTCATTGATTTGGAATGTATACGTATTAAATCAAAAAAAAAATAGATTATTAAAAGTAGAACACAAAAGTGTTTTGATCATTTAATATACATAACAATTCAATTATCTATAATATTTGATTAAAGAAACCTTAAAACCCTACTTTAGTTTTTTTAAATTTATTTAAGTGATTAAGGTTTTTTTTTGGACTGATATTTTTTTACAAAAATGCTCAAACTTATTGAAGTTTTTCCCATATAAATATTAATACAAATAAAAAATGTATGAATGTATCAGAAGAACAAGCAAAAAAAACAACAAAAAATTTCAAAATAAAAATTTAAAAAAACTTTTTTATAAAAAAAATGGTACCAAAAAAAATATGATTTCAAATTTCTATATTTTATTCCTTGTGACATTTTTTTAAACTCGATTGTTTACTATCCTCCATTTATACAATAAATTATTAAAAATATGCCAACAAATATTAATAACTATAATTAATCATATAATTTGCTGAATATTATAAATATCAAGTAATTCTGTGTTAAATATTTATCCCCGCAAAATCCTTTCGCCCAAAAATTATGTATTATAAGAAAAACAAGCCACTACCATATTTAAATAGGATTCGTATGTACCGTGTACTAGGTATATGGATACAAATGTAACACACAAGTTGCATATTCTATTATTTTTGGAAATTATGTCATAGATTGTCGACTATACGCGAATTTCGGAGGCCAAATTACCAGAAAAAACTAACAAAATATAAAATAAACGAATATGTGAATTGCTCACGCATGCAACTGAGTATATATATAAAAAATATATATATAATTTATTTTAATATACATCATACAATATAAGAATGTATGGATAATAAACAAGAAGCAAACGTATATTATAAGCAAGTCACCAGGTAGGTTGCTCGTGCGCATGCGCTTAATTTGCATGAATAGAAAGACCGATCACATGATCACAAAAATGCGCGCGTCGCTGCAAATAAACGGTGTGTCGTCTTGTGACTGAATATGTTTTATATTTGTATATATATATATAGTATTAGTATGTATATTATAAAATAATGTATACAACCATTTTATTTAATAATAAATTATTTACAAAAAAATGCTTATTACATTAGTACATATACTAATTTGTCAGAACTCTCGTGATCATTAAACACACAGAAGTTAAATTCGATTAAGGTGGTCAAAATCGGACACATGTGATTCAAAACAAACTGTATGTATAAAGTATAACGTTGCCGTTCACTAACACACACACAAAATATGCAGAGTGTAATCAAGCGGCACGTTACTAATGCTCACGTGCTTTTTGTGTGTGGATCAATGTACGACGACAATCCATTATTTGAGTCTAAGTAAATAATTGTTAGTATGTGTGTGTGTGTGTGGTGAATGGGGGTACTCTTATTATTTCCCTGCCAGTGTATTGTAAGCATTTGCTATTTGCCATTTACATTAAGCCGAGATTTACGTATAGATTAACTTGTGTGTAAGTTAGCTATAGTTATTGGAGTGCGTGCGCATATTCAACATACACATGTGTGTTTATATCTGGGCAGGTGTTATAATTATTATCACAGATTGTTAGCATGTCTATTTGAGAGATTTGTTTTACATTTACGTAGACGTATTAATTATATCGTATTTACGTAAAGAGTTGATCACGCAAAATTATCAGACGAACAGCGCGCGCATGTGTAGATACTAGATAGTACACAGTGTCTCTATATTGATTACAGAAGAATTGATAAAATGTAACAAGAGTCACTTAATACAGATTAACTTCTTTTATTTTAAATTAATCAGTTTTTTTCTAATCCAATAAAAATAATTTAAAATAAAACAAGTTTTTGCATAAAAAAATCAATTAGCACATTGAAAATTAAAATTGTATTCTATATAGTTCAAAGACTCACCTTGCATTTTGATGTGATGCTGTTGAGCTGACTGTTTTCCGTTTGTGGGATGAAAATAGCTTGTTAAACAATGCCATGTTGACAGTTTTCCTGTCTGGCTGTCCGACAAATTGCCTGTATGTAGAGCACTTTTTCTACAACGTTTTTGTGGTCACCACTTTTAGTATTTAAAACAAATAAATGAAGAACTTCCGTAAAGCTGCGCTGCTGCATGATGCGTTTGCATGCGTTATAATTTCTGAAACCACATCCTCGTAGGAAATTTGCGTCTTTTCAGGATACTTTTCGAATGGTTCAAGATCACTTTCACATTATTCAATTATTACGTAAAATATATTTGTACATCCTGTGATTGGGAATACTATATTAGTATTATTAATAATGCTCAACGGATTTTCACTGCACTTTTCAGGAAACCTACAATATTAATTCATTCATTAGTGTGTTTGTATATCAATCGCGCGCGAGTAAGCGAAAGTGCATGCAGCGATGTATAAATTTATATATGCGAAAAAGAGACACAGAGACACTTCACGTTATTGCTTCTAGACTCGAGTAAGAGTATACGACCGAACGCTTTTAGTTTCCATCGGCAACTGAAAAAACTGCCTACAATCAGAACAGCACAAGTGATCGAGAATTGCGACTAAACACAGTCGGTGTCCCGCGCAAAGCCGCGTCGCGACGATGTAAACAACGCGCGTGTATATAAATGTATATACACAAACATTAACTAACACATACTAAAACGATCACATATACACATTTATATCTAATTTTGCAGTATATATGATATAAGTATAATATGGTTGTGTGTGTGTTTGTAACGCAGAGGCAGACACAGATTATTATTAAAGACTTTCCATGCCCAATGAATCGTGGTTGTGCACATATTTCAACTATGTGTACTTAGTATTAGTCTTAGTCATTCATAAATCATAAAAGATGTTCCATATTAGATTTAATGAGTTATGAAAATCAACTGCATAAACTATTTGAGCATAGAAGGCTTCAGAGGACTTCTAAAATCTTTGAAATTTTCTTGTTAAAAAATATAATATTTAATACAAACAAATTTTGTCTTATTCTTTAAAAAAGTGTACAGGTGTTTGTAAATATCTAATTGGCAATTTATATTTCATAGATACTCTTAAAAAAAATATGCTACAAAATGTGCCCGCTGACACCCAATATTTAAAGGATTTGCACTAAGCACTTTAGCTTTAGAGTATTAGAGCAAAGTACTGTACAATGTTATTAAAATGCGCGATGTGTTTATAATATGTTGTGTGTCTGTATATGTGTATCTGTGTATATGTTTACCGACAAGCAGAAATCACCAACACTGTCACGGATCACGTGTTTGCTGTTTGGTATTTTAGTCATATGACTCGGTTTTTTGCAATATTACTCTCGGGTCTCGGTAGAGTGGTGCTGCGGAGCTGCGGTGCGAATACATGCGTGTTGCGTTGTTGTGTCTCTGTGTTTGTATGTATGAGTGTATTGACGTCGGATAATGTGTTTGGTGTGCGGAGCTGTGGAGATATAATATTATATATATATAATATTATGGCCATTGGCTAAATGTGGGTTGTTGTCGGCTTTGTATTTGACGCGTTGTATTTTTAGTCGACTAATTTGTATATATTTTTCATACATCCTACATGCAATATGAAGTACATTATATATGTATTGCTGTATACAATACTGAAACAGAGAATACTTATATTAACTATGTATTCTATATAGTACAATACTATAAATAGCAACCACCACTTACGACATGTTAATTTAAGGCGATCATAATACTAAACGAGTGCAAAAGGGCAAATAATTCGATTTAAAAATAGAACAAATTTATGGTTTAAAAAAATACAATTGAAAAATATGCAATCGAAAATGTAAGGATTAAAAATTAACACCGTAATTAGGATATAAATTCAATACACATCCTCACAATAAATTACTTTTGATGATAGGCGATTACAAAATAAAATCATTTATACCGAGGAATCATAACAACAAAAAATACTGTCTACATTAATTTCATTTTTTAACAAATTAACAATTGTCACATTTTCAAGCACAACGAAATGAAAAACATGTTTATGCAATCACAATTCAATTTACCGACGGTTAGAGACATTCTAAACACCTTTGATTGTAAATAAACGCAGTTTACAAATGTTTAAATTATAAAATACATAGGTTTAATTTAATAAACAAAGATTTTGGTATCAGTTCTTCTTTTGTTTGTTTTTTTTTTTAATTTTGATATATTAATACAACATCCATAGAAACAGTTTTTTTCCGAACGGTTCACAATAAAGTGAAATGTAAGGTAGGAAATAGTAATCTGTATTCCGCTAGGTGGCGAATTAAATGGTAAAAATATAAGACATATGACATATGAGACGAGCAGAGTTTTGAGCCAAGACATCTCGGCCAACGGCCAAACATATTAAATCACAAGCATTAGGCACATATGTTTATGTTACTAGAGCCAATAGCAATTTTCAGATGATGAATTGTGAGCCAACTATATGACGAAGCAATGTCAATGTCGCCATATCTTTATGAATGAGCGGTAATGTCAGACAAATACTTTTCTTTTTTTTTGCTTCGCAAAAAACAAGCAAAAGACAAGCAATCCACTACTTTCTTTCCATTCTCTGGTAAATTGAATTATATTTGCGCGCTACCGCGCGTTTTTCTTTTTTCGCTTCGCGCCTTTTTTACTAAAAAAACAAAAAGTCAATCAACATAAAACATTATTTTATACATAAAAGACTTTGGCTGACATTACCGATCAATTCATAAAGAGATGGCGACAGTGACATTACTTCGTCAGAGAGTTGGCTCACAATTCATAAAGTGATGGCGCTTGTATGTGTCATATCTGTGTTGGCAGCTTTGTGACTGGCGCTTGCACACCGACATATGAGACCCTTGGGCTATAAATTGTATATTTTCCATATCTTATTTTTTTCCTTGTTCCCAGAAGATCTTGTCCATGAAGATTTTGTGGTCAGTAGATAGATCCCTAAGAAGTTAAGTCAATGCCCATAGAAATGTTTGTACAATTCAAATTAAATAATACAATTTTGGATTGTTTTTGACCTATTAAGGCCTTTTTAAACAATTTTGAGTGACGGTTTAGTGGATGTAAAAGAAATGTAGATTTTCCAATCATTATTTTAGATGACCTTTTAAAGAAACCCATGGGAATTGATTTATAAAATAAAATAGTTTTTTTTTTAGAAAAATTATTGCAAAGATTTTCTAATATTTCTAACTGTACATATATCAGCAGAGTCTCATGTGTAAATCTATTATAATGAAAGCTTCATTCTTATATGGTCTCTACGATGGGATTATTGCTTGGATACAATTTTCGGCCATAATCAGAATCAGCCCAAAGAACTATATTTGATTGCTCTGTTAATAAAAATAAATAGCCAGATCGGACCACATATTGCTCTGATGTGGATTGTTCCTTAATTATTTCATGAGATCTTTGCACGAAACCATGTCTCTATCTGCCTATTAGCTTCGGCAGGATTCATTCGATATGGATTCTCACTGAAACAAATAATATCAGTGTTCTGGAAATAAATACCCTTCCGTTTATAGACTTTTGGGAGAGGCTGCAGCTATTTTAGTTTGGTTCGGGTCTAATTGAGATCATATTATCAGAATCCAAAGCTTTTAAGTTTTTTTTTTCATTATTCATGAGAATTTTATTTCATTACTTTAATTACCAAAGCCTACAAAAAGATTATTCTAAAAAATATAATTAGAACTTGGGTTATAAAATCAACCGGAAAATTTAAAATCTAAATTCGTAAATTTCTAACTATTATTTTTCATACTATCCAAAAATAAAGATGCATTTATTTAGATTTTAAATTTTTCCGTTGATTTATGAACCAAGTTCTAATTAGATCAACATATTTTACGTTTTAGAACATTTTAAAACAGTTCTTATAAAAACTGATTAAATTTTTTTAGCATGTGGTTTTAACCTTTAATTTTACGCTAAAATCAACAAATATTTCAATTTTAATAAACGCAATAGGAAAGTTCTAATTCAATTGATTGCCTCATATAAACATATGCTTAAAAAAATATTATAGCAAATGTTTTCTGTTAATTAAAAAAAAGACAAATTATGTTTTAATAAAAGTTCATTTATTAACGTTTTTTAACTTATTCGGTCTTCTTTGCTGGTGCAGCGCGGATCTTCTTGGCCTTTGGTGCCTTCTGGGAACGGAGGATTGTGCTGGCACGTCGGAGAGCAGCCTGTAAATAAAATAACAGATATAAGTAAAGAATCCTAATACAATTATATATAATTTCATTCCAGAAAACATCAGTAAGAATTATATCATCAAGAACTTTCAGAGATCTTGGTTGGTAGTAAGAAATAAAATTCATCAGGATTATCTAGATAAACAATGCAAGCCAAACGCTTAAATAAATGTAATTTTTACCTGTTTCAAGTCGGAGCGGTACTTCTTGAATCGCAGAATGTTCCTCAACTTGGTGAGAGAACGACGAGCTCCATGCTTGAGTGTAACCTTAACGGTGTTCTTAGCTGGGCGGTTCTGAAATACATAAGAAATTGTTAGTGAAACAGAACAAAATATTATTTTCTTCATCATAGCTAAATTTTGGTGTCTCAGAAGTAGCAAATAATAAGATGTAATCATTAGAATCAGAGATCTTAGTGGTAATAATCATCATTAGACAGTTTTGAAAATTTGCGTATGAACAATTTAATTAGATTTAATAGATTACCTGGTAGTTGGCCTTCTTGTAGATGACCTGGAAACCAGTCTTCTCAGCTGGAACGATAGCCAGGGTCTTCTTGTGGACCAAACCACTGTACCTGAAGGTGCTCAGGTTGGTCAGATTATTCTTTTCCTAAAACAAGAAATCTATAGAAAATTATCACATTATTTAACACGTGCATATTTTTTCATGGTGTACATCCTGGCGAATGCCTCAGAGTAGCAAATAAGTTGTAATCATTAAAATCAGAGATCTTAGTGGTAAATATCAATCATCATTATAGTTTATGGCTCAAATATCGTAGATAATTAGTACAAGATTTTTAACTTACTGTGCTGAATGGCTTTGCAACGTCGCGCTTCTTCAAGAGGAAGGCATTGTTGTTTCGGACGATCAACCAGTTCAAGTGAGATGACATGATGACCTGAAAGAGAATAATATTGTTAGTATTGTACTTAATCGTTTTACCACAGTGATTAGAAACATGTTTAAGTATAAAAATACATCTACAAAGATCGAAGTTTTCTTGAAATACGACAAATTAAAAATGGCGACAATTTCAATCGTCAACACGTGTAAATTTTGGGTTAGATCAGTCAAAATTTGGAATTTACCATTAACCACCCGTAAAACTTAGCAACCACTCTTCACAAACAGCGTGTAATTTCATCTTTATAATATTTCGTGTAATTTTATACAAATTATGTCTCACTGTAGCAAATTTAAGATGAGGAATGAACTTACCCAATCTGTTTGATTGCAAATGTCGGAAAGAAAGAAGGAAATGCGAGGTTGGTGCTGCCAACAACGGCCGTGCGCGGCATTGACAGACAGGTTTGACAACTGCTAGGCATTAAACAATGTTGCCAGATGCACGTTTATCAAGCGGGAAATTTGAATATTTGTTGGATAAATTCAAATTATTTAAAATGTATAATTGCATTTTTTTTGGTAATTCGGTGTGTTAATGGAAAATCTCATAAACTGTGTAATTTTACAAATGTTTTTATTTTATATCGATTATATATTGAAATGAGTAAAAATAGTTGTACAAATTGTACTCATCTGTCACCTACACACAAAAGTACTTAAAAAAAATATAGGACGTAATTTTGTTAGGAAAGGTATTTAACCGCAAAGCTCAAAAGTTTTTTTTGTATTTAAATTATAAGGAGTAGAAACACAGGCAATGTCATAACACAGATAGGGTTTGTATTTATTATTAAATTCGTTTATTGGTACCAAAAGACTTTAAAGTCTTATACAAAGTGATACTTAAGAATAGTGTACAGTATGTATTACTTAAAATATAATATTATAAACTAAGGGGGATTGTGTGGGATTTGTATAGGAAGAGGGAAATGTGTTTGTTTTATTTTCTTTCATCTTTCACTAAACCATACAGGCGACAGATAACGAGCAGTGTAAGCAAGCAGCAATAGTTAAATTCAGTATTGTATATATACTTAAAAAAAAATTATGAAATCAGTTATTATTGGCTTGTATATATATGTCTACCGTGTGTAAAATTAAAACGATAAATTTTGTAAAATAAATTCCAGCGAACGGGATCGACTATAATATACTCTCTAGATAGACTCTTACTAGTCTGTACTCTGTAATCTCTGTCTCTGCACTGTGCTCTCTGTACATATATTTCCTGCAACCGGTTTTAAAGATTAACTAAACAAGTAAACACACTAAAGCCATATAAAAATATAGGAATGACAACATATAAATATATTATATGTACATTTTTCATACAAAATACAGCCGACACAATCCTAAAATATCATCGCACGATCTTTTTGTCTGCGAGTGTACACAAAAATCGCGCGCGCTCTTTATTTAGTACCCGCTGGCGGTGCGCGTCCTATTTCCCCTCACGCACGCCGGTTTTTCGTGCTCTTCTCTCTTGCTTTGTACCGTGTCCGATGCTCCACACGCTCTACGCATCTGCGCTCACCATTTGCAACGCTACACACACACACACTCTCACACAAAACACAAACGCTATACATTGCCATTGCGCTCTAGCACAGCCGGTCCCGCATGTGCCGTCTACCTCTGGCACAGAATTATGTGTGTGACAGCAGGTCACCGCGTCGCGCCAGTTCGATGTGCGAAACGCCGCTTCGTTCTCAGTCGGCGTCAGTCCAGCAATCCAGTTAAACCGTGCTTTTTCAAAGTGTGTGCGTGCTCAAAAAACGGAATTCCGCAAACAAATATTTAAAAGTCTTTCGTTCGTTAAACACAATCAAAAACAACACTAAAATGGCAGATATCGCAGTTGAAACTAAGTGAGTACCGGTTTATTGCAATAATAATCGTAAATTACGTGTAGATTCATGTGCAAAGCGTTCGTTTGAAACGCGAATGATTTCTCTTTGTTTTTTTTTGGCGGCAATATGGCGGCGTCGCTTTTTGTGCTAATGTAAATTGTTCGCAAAGTACGATCGTGTGCAAGTGTGCACTGACTAATTAATGCGTACAATGATATCGAGCACCCACGCACATATTTAAATCACTCGAATTTGTCGAGTATTGACCTTTTTCCCGTTGGAATCTAGATGATATGCACACGTTTTTTCTCTTAATTTTTGTGCTCCAGCGCTTTGCTTCCGTATGAAAATGTGAGTGGATAAAATGGCGTCGTAGACTAGTCCCCAACGCAAAAACATACAAAATTTGGGCATTCGATAATATTTGGCGTTTTTTTGCATTTTGTACAATGTTTTTGTTGTCAATAATGCACACCGGTGAAAATGCATGTATTCAGCCCACCGCTTGAGAAAAAACACCCCACAAATGCATACATACAAACTTATCCGAAAAAAAACCGCTCGTACACACGCTAGTTCGGCATGCCGCCATTTCGCTTGACGGTAGCGCCACTTTACGTGGCGTCATTTTTAAACGAACGCGTTCGCGCTCACTCGCCGCATAATGTTTTATATTTTCTTGTATATTTTATGGAGCCAAGAGAATATTAACATTTCATTGACATCATTTCTATTTATTTCGTATTTGCGGATATAAATTTTGAAATTTTGTTTGTTTTATATTGTCATTCTACGATGATCTGCTTTTTTTATCTTTTTCTTCTTTTCTCAACTTTTTAAACTTCAAGGGCATTGGCATCATCAAATCTTTTATACATCCATATTCTAGGTGCGTATATAATTATATATGCGCACAAGACACCGTTATTTGCGTTGAGGTGTCGTGCAGTCATGCGCATCAGCGTCGTTGTGTGGTCTCTTCCTAGTGACGGCAAACGAGCAAGAATTTATGTTTACCTTAAAGATAGGCATACACCTGAATAATGCCAAGTACGCGCATTTTTTTTGTGTTTGTGTTAGTATTTCCATTGTGTCGTAAAACGATCGCGTCGAAGAGTATGTATGTCCTTGACATTCTCACTAAACACCTCTTTTCTCAATCGTTCTCTTTAACTTATCTTTAGCATTTGCGAACAATGCGTTCTTATCGGAACGCATACAACATGTTTTTTGGCAAATCTTTTGATACCTACAGTTTTTTTTGTAATTAAAATTAAAAGCGAATTGTGTAGTTTTTATTTTGATGTGAGATTTAGAGATAAGAATGTGCGATAATAGAGTGGCCGGTGTGTGCTGGGTTTTACCCAATCTTGGCGGGAAATGTCAAACCGTCTGTGGCTGTCTTCCTTTGCACGATTAAATGAGTCGTTTTCTTACTAACATCTATATTACCGAATTAAAGTAAAAACCATTCCATAATTATAAAAATAAATATTTATCTGACTTAAAAGTTTAACGAAACATGCATATTTAGGATAATAAGTTATATTATGATTTATGATACAAAAGCGTTTTTATATTTAACAAACTAGTTAAAATATGAAGTTTGAATTTGTTTAACTTTGCAAGTCAAAGAATTGTGGTCTTTGCCCCTTTGTCCCACTTTTATTAAAATCAATTTATTTGGTGAAACAACCTTTAAAATTTTTTTTTAAAAGTTTTTTTTCTAAAATAATCTCAATTGATTATTTTTTTATTATTAAATTCGTTTATTTAGGCATCAAAACACTACTAAGTCTTATACATAGTGAAACATACAGATTAAGATATA
The DNA here is from genome assembly GCA_010015015.2 of Bolitophila cinerea. Classification (NCBI taxonomy): domain Eukaryota; kingdom Metazoa; phylum Arthropoda; class Insecta; order Diptera; family Mycetophilidae; genus Bolitophila; species Bolitophila cinerea. The sequence continues at coordinate 24,215 of JAAAKO020041850.1, forward strand.
GGCTAAATAAAAATTTAATTTATAAAATTTAAAACTTACATTTGTTCCTTTTCAAGTAATTGATGGTAACCACACAAAATGCGCTCCTAATGACCAATTTTTTCAAAGCAGTTCAACATTTGAAACGCAGAATTTACACCGTATAACGCAAAATCGGTCCAAATATACATATTTTGGTTCAAAACTGTATAAATTTGTATGATTAAATTAGAGTTCATTTAAATAACCTTTTTTTATATATAAATATACATTTTTTCCATAGAATTCGTATAAATTATGAACTATTGTGTAGCAAATTTGCATAGTAAAAAATGTTCACGCAAATTAAATAATTTAGAGAAATTGAATTCAATCAATTGAATTGAGTAATTGTTTACCGCAATCAAAATGGTAGGATTCTTTAAACCACTCGAGTAAGAATAAAATTAGATTTAATTTTGTCTGTCTCAATTTGATTACCCTGTACACACACAAAACGGTTATTTAAACGTAATCCTATTACACTTTCACCAATACCGCCAGAGCAAATAAACTCAAAATAATGATAATTGCCAACGTCTACATAAATGTGTATATAGTTTTTATAGTCGTTTTCGTTTACGTGATTAGGAGATAAGAAGAACTTCGTCGTCGTATGGATATGCTAAATTATGATGATATTGCGTGGAAATGCGATATTGTATGTGTGTATGTGTTTGCGGAGTCTTGCGTTGGTGTTATCGACCTTGGCGCGAAAGCCGGCCGGCTTTCTTTACACTGCGTACGGGTTTTTAGTACAAAATACAGCGCGTGCGCGATAAAGCTTTGTGTGTAGTTTCCGTCTTATTTGTACAGAGAAAACGATGTGTATTGATAAACTACTGTTATATTGTATGAATTACATAGAAACATTTGTACAACGTGTATAGATTATTTGAATTATACTAAATTGTATTTATTTGTTTGTTTTTAGAGAGACCACCCCCGTTGTTGTCGAGAAGGAGGTCGATGAGGTCGAAGCCGCCCCCAAAGTGGTCGAGGTCGAAGAGAAGGCTGTCGAAAATGGAAAGGCTGAGGAGCCAGAGGTAGCTGCCGTTCCCGCCACCGAGAACGGAACCGCCGAGACGGCTGCCGTTGTTGCTGATGAGGAGGAGTCCAAGGACAGCGAGGAGGTTGCTGTCGAGAAAGTCGAGGAAGACGAGACCAAGAATGGCGACTCTACCGGTAAGTCAAACTTACTTTTAATATTTATAAATTGTATACTTAATTAATATTGTGTCTATTGTTTTTGTGCAGACGCTCCCGCCGAAGCCGTCAAGAGGAAAATCACCGAGAGCGGTGATGCTCCAGCCGACACACCAGCCGAAGAGGATGTGTCCGCCGAAAAGAAGGCCAAGATCGCCGATGAGGTAGAGACCAACGGTGCTGCCGGTGATGCAACGGAAGTCGTCGCCTAAGTGTAGTTCTTTTTGCTCTCTCACACAAAAAACACACCACCCCCAAACATACTAAATTAACAAATGTATTTACAATATAATTAAAAGAAGAAGACGTTAAGTGTAGTGGGATTATTCTCAGTATATATATATGTATTATGATTAACTTAATCTATTCGTAGACACAAGAAATGGTCGGGCCTCCTGGTGATATTCAGCAGCGAGTCCCAGACTTACAACGTTGTTTGTTGTTTTTACCCACACACGTCGTATACGCAAAATTTATGTGTTGCTTAAGCGCGCGAGCATTTAACACTATTCTTCTTAGTTGAGCTCTTACTTTTGTTTAATTTTTATATAAGATACTTAATTTTTTTTGGAGACATTCCTATAAAACACAACACAAACAAACATACATACAAACTAGCAAAACAAACACACAATGGACACACAAAAAAAGTTGAAGAAGAATTACAAAACAACAACAAAACCACCATCAACCACGACTACCACCCATACCCACAAATGACACGATTAAAAGGCTCCTCGGGCTGTTGCACATCCACAGAGAAGAGACTATACGAATACACATTATATACACTATGTGAGATGCTCCAGTTTACAAATACTAACAACAACAGAAACACAAAATTACATACACTAATAATAATTTATAATGTTAAATTATGTTCGAAATGTTTTAAGATATGTAAAACGAAGGCATTTACTCGTGCCAAATAGATACGTGGTGCAGTTAATTATATGACTTATGTAAAACGAAAACGGTGTGATCACAGAGTGTTTTATTTTTTATTTTATTTTAATTTAAATTTTGAGAATGTCTAGCGCGCTTTTGTGTGTGTACACCGAGAAAAGGCTTTTTGTACCAATTTGGTTGTAACGGAAAAACAATGTTTGCTGTGCTATTCTACTAAAACTCAATGAGTCACAACAATTGGCTCATTGTTTACTTGATTTTAGAAGAATATACCTGCGGGTCCGGGTACATTTCCGCTCACTCTTCATATCATAGAAAACGTAACCACTTCGTACAATTATATAGCCAAAGGAGTTTTTCGTAATTTTTCACTTTTGCATGTTTTCTACAGAAGCTACCTAATAAGGCGGTTGTGTTTAACGGAATTTAGAAGAGCGGAAACAATCAAACAGCAATGTTTCACACACACACGTTAAATTGTAAGCATAAATAATGCATTGTATTTGTTAATAGGAAACAGAAATATATATGTTATTCAAACCGACCCTAGCCCAAAAGCCACCCACTTACACCTTTGAAATATTTGTATAAACCCCCCGCAATAAACGTTTTATCTCATATTAAAATAATTTTGAGGTGTTTTTCTTGGCGTTCGTCATACATAGACTTTTTATATGGTTACATTTTGAATCTAATCTAGAATATTCTGTGTGAAGTTTGTCACGAATCTACAGAAATAACGTGTCGCGAATTCGCGATCGCAAATGTGGTAGATATAAATAAATATAAAGTGTTATTTTTCGGTGTCAATTGATTAACACCTGCGAATACATGGAATATATATATTTATTTATAGGTGCATATGCACATCACATATACACAAATATATAGAGGCACACATTTCGCATTATCAGCAATG
>JAAAKO020041851.1:0-12039 GCA_010015015.2 Bolitophila cinerea
TTTTATATAATTAGGAGGACATTTTTGAATTTTTTGGTGACCACAAATTATTTTATTTGGTGGAGAATTTTCAATTAATTGGTGTACAATATTGAATTATATGGAGTAAGCTAAATTGGATGCCTAAATCAATTATAGCATGTATATTCTCAACTTTGCTTTGCGTTTTTTTTGAAACATCATAAGTATGTATGAAGAAACATTGATATTTCCGGATATTTCCATTCCTCTTCTATTAATAAAAAAACAAGCAAAAACTGTTCTATCTCTAATTCAATTTTCTTTTTATTTTTTTTTAAATGTCACTTTATAAAAAGTAAATTTTTTTTATAATAAATATTATATAATAATAATAATAATTTAGTATATCAAAATATATATATTTTTAATAAAAAAGGATTTAAAAAAATCTAGTACCTCTGTAGCGTTTGTAGCGCTTAAAAAATAAAATATTTTGAGCAAAACTGCAAACCCACTACAAAACCATCATAATTTAAATACCCAATACGCAAACCATTAGATCTCGGCGCTCAACTAGTGCATTCCAAAGTGTGTGCACCGCGTTGCCGCTAGGAGCGCCACCTCAGCTCAATATACATATTACTTTTCAAAGATGGTGACTTCTTGATGTAACTTGTTTATATATGTGTATTTGTCCGCGATTTTACCGTTGTAGTTTGTGTGTGCGTCCAGTCTTTCGATTCGGTACATGTGTGTTGATATTATATTTTGTGTTTGTGTATTTGTTTAATTTATTTACTACGTTTACGTGACTCCAATGCAAATTCTCATTAGTACGCATTACAGCAAGTGCTAAGTGAGATAAGCGCGTGCATATGTACATATAAAGAATTACCATTACCTCTAGTGCGAATCGTTTAAAAATGTCAAACGCAACGTTTGTTGTCTACCTGCTTTGAGCTGTCAATACCAGAGGGGCGTCAGCACACCAATAAAGGGGCCGCGCATACAAAAAACACAAGACCGTTTGATAAAAGTTTGATCGAACAAAATAGCAATATTTTCTCCGTGTGATCGCACGCGCGTCACGCAAATAGTTTAAAGTCGCACGACACATATACAATTTGCAGTTTCCTGTGCGTGTGTTTTTTTGTGTGTGTATTTCTCTTGCATCTGTGTTGTTTTTTATCTTTCTTTCGTGTAAAGTAGTCCCAGAGAAAGTGATGAACTAAGAAAGTGCACAAAGTTTTATTCACTGCTCTACGAATATGTTTTCCAAGAAGAAGAAGAAGCCACAAATATCATTGCCAAGTAATTTTGAGCATCGTGTACATACGGGATTCGATAAACGTGAAGGTCGTTATGTAGGGCTTCCGTTGCAGTGGGCCTCAATAGTAGGCAATAACCAGATATTGAAATCTTCAAACCGACCACTGCCTCTGGTCGATCCATCCGAGATTACTCCTACAGAAATTCTAGATCTTAAAACGATCGTTAGACCACATTTAAATAACAATAAACTACCCGATGAAGCCACACAAGCGCAAAGCAACGGTATCATACTTCCGAAAACGTCTCATGTAGCCCGTTCAAATTCACTGCGTAGCTCGAGTCCACCACGTATGCGAAGAGATCTTCGAGGCAATGCTAATGTGCCACCGTCTGTTCCAGAGGAACCCACTCAGATCGTTCAATTTCCTAGTGTTCGAAGAGATGGTAATTATGCATCGAAACCACAACCTCAACAGCCACAACAACAACAACAGCAGCAGCAACAAGGTGATTGGCAAAGACAGCAACCGGCTCCCGGATCACCTGCACAGTATTTTGGCAACGAAAATCAACCAATGTATCAAAATAACGGTGGTCCCAATGTCAACGGAAACGCAACGGTGACACCTATTAATGTACACACTGATTTGCCGGCGCCCTATTTCAGGTATAAACACCATTGTTGAAATTTGTAGATAACGATTTGTTTTGCTATCGTAAAAATGTAACAATTATGTTTTTATTGCATAGTGCACTTGAAATATTTTGTTTGTGTCTATTTATGTTTACGTTTTACTATAGGCCACAGCAAACGTCGCCAGACGGATCGATTGGCAGTGGCGGCACACAGAGGCCTTCGTATCCATCACAGATGCTTCCTTTGAATGCATCCCAGTCTAATGTACTCCAGCAGCAGCATCCTCATCATTACCCGTCCACGCAGCAACAACAACAGCAAAAACACCCGCAGCAAATTAATCGACCGCCATTGCCTACCTCTAACTCGACAGACCCAAATCAAAACATTCCGACACATTTGCATCCGGCACACACGATTGGCGCAGTTGGCGCTGGTCTGGCCAACTCAAGAGCGTCAAGCTCGAGTGGTGGAAATGCATCCACTGTACAGAGTACCGGTGGCGGAAGCATTGGAGGTGGTGCTCAGCCCGGGCCCAGTCCGAATGGATCCAAACAAGAACAGCGACTTACACACGAACAGGTAATTTTAAATATAATAAAAAACACATATTATTTGCTTACTTTTTTGTTTACAAATTCAACAGTTCCGAGCCGCTCTTCAAATGGTTGTTTCAGCCGGTGATCCTCGCGAGAATCTAGATAATTTTATGAAAATTGGCGAAGGTTCCACGGGCACAGTTTGCATAGCTACAGATAAATCAACAGGTAAGCGCTCAGATTGATTACATTTTAAAGATTATATATATTTATATTTCATTTGCATTACAGGTCGCCAAGTGGCAGTTAAAAAAATGGATTTGCGTAAACAGCAGAGACGTGAGCTTCTGTTCAACGAGGTTGTCATCATGCGCGACTACCATCACCCAAACATCGTAGAGACATACAGTAGTTTCCTCGTGATGGATGAATTGTGGGTAGTAATGGAATACTTAGAAGGTGGCGCACTCACAGACATCGTAACACATTCACGTATGGACGAAGAGCAGATAGCCACCGTATGTAAGCAGTGTCTTAAAGCTCTTGCTTATCTGCATTCTCAGGTGAGTTTGTTTTTGCGATAAGAAATCTGTTTAGTATATAACTATGTTATTTTATTTACAGGGAGTCATTCATCGCGATATAAAATCTGACTCAATTTTGTTGGCCACCGACGGCCGAGTGAAACTTTCCGATTTTGGATTTTGTGCTCAAGTCTCACAAGAGCTGCCCAAGCGGAAATCACTGGTCGGAACGCCGTACTGGATGTCACCAGAGGTGATATCTCGTCTACCGTACGGACCCGAAGTGGATATCTGGTCACTGGGTATAATGGTCATCGAAATGGTGGACGGCGAACCGCCTTTCTTTAATGAGCCACCGCTGCAGGCCATGCGACGTATTCGAGACACAAAACCGCCGAATCTAAAGAATGTGCATAAGGTGTCACCGCGCTTACAAGGTTTCCTAGATCGAATGCTGGTCCGTGATCCAGCCCAGCGTGCCACGGCAGCCGAGTTGCTGTCGCATCCGTTTTTGCGACAAGCTGGTACGCCATCGCTACTCGTACCGTTGATGCGTGGTGCCAGACATAGCAATTTTTAAACGCTATCGTTATATAACGTGCTTTTTAAATGTTTGTTTTTTACAAATGCCCTAAACGCATGTAGACTGGCTTCCATTGGCAGCTTAGTGTAATACAGTAGAAACTGTGTGTACACGCGTGTGTGCCTTACACTCATTTAGTCGGATTTGAAAAATCCTTTGTTACAGAAATAATGTAATTTTTATAATTGAAAATGCTTATTGACGATATAATGACCAATTTATGGGTATATATATATTTTATTAGTAAGTCAATTAACCTCATTTTTGCTCAATAACCAACCAACAAAATTCAGATAATTATTCAATATGACTCGAATTACAACCAAAGGCATTCCAAGGCATTTGAAGCCTCCATTTATTTTAAACATCTTGACTTATATGTAAACACAATACTTAATTAGCTGTAAAGTGTTCTATGAACTATGATTTATAATTTTTAATATATATTTTTTAATATTATGTTTTATTATATCCTGTAATAGTGTTAAAAAATGTGTACTTCACTAATTACGATCATTTATATTCTAAATAATTATGTTGAGAACAAATTAAGTTTATTTTCAAGAGCAGCTGAAATGATTTCCATTATTTATTATTTTGGATGAGCATTAACTTAAGATTTTATTTGTTCAGCTCTGGAACATGTGTATTTAATCCCTGTTTATGTTTTGATTATATAATAATACTATTGTATGCAAATAAAAGAATATATTCTCTAATAAAAATACTGTTTTATTGCATGCACGTTGTACGTACACTCTGGTTGTTTTAGATAGGTGATTTTTGGTGTTAAGTGATAAAATAGCTGCTTATTTGAAAGCCAGTTAGATTTGTTTTAATCTTTCTTTTCATTTTACTTAAATATAGACTTCGACCTTTGTAGTATAGTCATCCAAATTCGGATGACCCTTAAATCCACACGACTGTATTAAAAAAGAGTTTTTTTTTAAAAAGAGCCGAATGGTATTACCTCGATTACTTCCACGTATCATCGCGAATAAAAGCAATGGGGAGAGAAGACATCCTTGACGCACTCCACTCCCTCAACCTGAGACAACTTACTAAATTATAGTTTAGTATATACTCTTTAAAAATGCTACTTAGATTTACTATATACAGCAACGACCTTCTTAGATGAGCATTTTACCTTACGCTGCTATATAAATTTTGTTGGGCAGAAAGATACAAGAAAGAAGATTTTTTTAGTTGCACCCACGGAGTAAATAGTATTTATTTATTTACTATTTACTCCGTGGTTGCACCCTAAGTTCTTCCGAAAAAAGCAAGGTAGTCTGGTGTGCCCTCGCAATTTTCAAAATTTGAATTTGAATAATGAAAGCGTAGGATGCGAGGCGTCTATTATAGTTGTGGCAAAGTAAAACACTAAATTAGTGGCTGTGGTTGCTCTTCATCGCTTTACAAGATAAAATACTGTCCAGTGTAAAACCAGGGTATTTTTACTTTTTGAAAAACCTATAAACTGATCCGAGACTCAGCGGAATCTATTTTTTGGGAAATAGAATATCCACAAAATTAACGGATATGCCAAATCCACTGTGAGATAATATTCATAAGGTCACAAATTCAGCATGCTAGCATGGAGGATTACCTCTCCCTTAGTAGTGCCTCAAATGGACGTAATAACTAAAAGAGACAACGCGTGTCGGACTTGTATCGGGTTCGAAATACGACAGCCTGAAAAAAAAATCATTGAGTGTTTTTCGAATATGCACTTTTAATTAGAAGATTCCTCTTGCTATAAATAGTCTTCTGAAATGATTTACCTGGAGGATCTAAATGAAATAGTGGACCTCTCGATGTCCGGAATTAGGAACCTCATACAAGCTCTAAGACCGGAAGCAACCCGAAGCATACTGGAATAAACCTGGCTGGACTTTTGCTACCATATAACTAGTTGGTCTGCTATGGGCCTTACTTGGCCTATGATCGGTGATCCTGCACCGCCAACCTAACCTAACCTATGTAAACGGCTTTTGTGACTAATCGTTCCTGTTGATGTACGTTTGAAGTTCTTTGATTATACGTAGGTGGTTATAGGTGATAAACTACTTATATTTAGTTGAAAAACCAATAACCCAAGATATGTTTAAAATAATGATAATTTAAAAAAAACGATCCTCGAAGGGTATATTTAGTATAATATAATGAATTTATTAAAAACAAATTAACAGTGTATAACAAATAAACTTCTAAAAAATAATACATTCAAGCATAATATATATATATATATACCAAAACAACAAATATTGAGTTATAAGAATTAAGAAGAAACCCTAACGCTATAAAAATATGAATTACAATCAGCATAACATCGCTAGTGCTTATTTCAATTATGATACGCACGTATGTATATAAAACATAAACATAAAAACATAAAAGAAAGGAATAAAACGTAATATCTTACTAAAGTAAATAGTATGTGTGTGGTGTAGAGATATTGACGATGATTTATAGCACATTAAGAATGTAATGAGCAAGGTGTGTGCGCGCTCGCAAACATCTTAAGTACTTTCATTGCGCTAGACGAGCACCGAGCACTTATGTTTAATTGTTAAATACGGTAGCATACTACATAAGTAAACAGCGTCACGCGTAATTTTCAATTTATTAACAATGTTTACGATTATGTCTGTTTTTGTTTACTATATACTATATATATACGATTACAATGCATTTTCAAAGCTATTGTGTGTATATATATTGGAATGGAATAAGTTGAAATTGTCATTTGTGCAAATATAAAATTGAACATACAGTGAAACTTGTTTTCCTTTTACTCTTCGCGAACTTCGTGATGTTATTGTATTTTATAAAATATACGCAAAATAATAAAATGAATATCAAATAGGCTCTTGAATAAGACATCACGATCAAAGATCATAGTCAAGATCATTCAAAATAGTCAGTTGCGAAAAGGTAAATAGAGAAAGAGTTGTAAAGTGACGAACATTGTAATTCTATATATATGCACTTAAAGATCTACCTAAATAAAAAGCTATACTCAAAATAATACTTAACAAACGAAGATTGTGTGCGTTTTCGAATCCTATCACAGTTTACGATCGGCGCGCGGCCAAAGAGCCAGTACTTTTATTTTGAGCGGTCGTGTGTTAGTAACCTGCAAAGCTATATTGTTGAGACGCCTTGAACTCGTCGTAATTATGATTAGCTGCTAACTCACCACTGTCGTGTCCACCGCTACCACCACCAGCAGCGGCTGATTCGTGCAGACCGATCGAGGCATGTGCGGCCGCCTCGGCAGCATTGTTCTGTGCCTGCTGGGCAGCCGACGCTGCTTTTTGGGCAGCATGTTGCGTGGCCTCGAAGTCAATCTGAGCCGAGTGCAATTGCTGATCGACGGCCTCGACGCGAGCCTTTGCAGCACCCACCATTGCCGTTTGTGAGGCTAGCTCAGCAGCGGCCTCGGTGGCTGCCTGCTGGGCATGCTCGGATGAGGACTGAGCATTGTTCAGGGCAGCGGTGAGCACGGCAACGTGGTTCATAGCCTGTTGGGCGGACTGTTGGGCAGCCTTTGCCGATCGCTTGGCCTGCTGCAATTGTTGCACTTCTCCGTCGAGAGCCTGATGCGCTTCGATGTGTTGCTGTTCGAGTCCTTGCAGCAAAACCTGTTTACCGGCTAGAGCTGCCTGTGCGGTGGCTGCAGACTGACTGGCTGACTGTGCGAGGCTGTTCTGAGCGAGATACGCAGCTTGCTTGCCGGCGGCGTGTTGATTGGACACAGCCGATGATGCCTGATCAGCGGAACCCTGGGCAATCGACCGAAGTCCACTACCGGCACTGTAGCCGGTCTTGCCGTTGCTACCGCTCGAATGACCGGTGTATTCCTTTAAGTGAGCCGGAGCGGCTGACTCGTGCTGACCAACGACGCCAGCGTTTGAGTACTCGTAATCGTACGCATCGTAGTCTTGCTTTTTCTTTGCAGCTACAGAACGGGCTGTTACTGTACCTGGAAAATATATAGAAATTATATTATGTTTAATCAGCTATTAAGCTTTAAAAACACTTACTCATGCAAACGATGAAAATTACGGCGGCAAACTTCATGTTAGAGCGGTTTTCTGTAATTGTTTATATTAAGCTATATTATATGATTAAATTGTATATCCTTTTTAATTGAAAGCTATATATATATATATATATATATGTATTTTTTTAAGATTATAAAAGCACGTGGTTGTTCAAAAATAAGAGGTGCTCTAATTAAAAAAAACCCATTGTTTTTTGGCTCAAAATCGATTTCATAGAATCTCGCTAAATTTCACAATGCCCTTTTAATATATACTTATATATCAAAACAATACACATTCCATACATAAATACTTTCAATCATAAAAGTAAAATGCACAAACTGAACACACCCAACCAAAAGTTCATTCACCCAATCCAAATTGAATCATTTAACTCACAGCAGTTTAATCGAACAAACTCACTGCGGTGACTTGCATATAAATAATACGCACACGCAAAATTCCACGCCGCATATATAAATTGTCATGTCGCAAGCGTGTCGTCCGGATTCAAAAACAACAACACAACAAAAATGCATTTCATAATATAAAGGCCCACTTATATATATTTACAAAATACAAAACAAAATATACGTTATGATGCTCGCAAACAATAATCATCATCATGCACGGCCAGAAAACACATTTAATTTTTAAATAATAATACTAACGAAAACAATCCTATATATATATATATATATATTTGAAGCCACAGCGAATCCACAAAGCGTATAACCTCCTGCGTTCCGCGCAGCCACACATCAATCAAACCCTGTGGAGTGCGCTTACATTTTAAAGGCATCTTGTCTTTTTTGCCATCTTAAATGTATATTATAACACATTTATGTATAATGGTACTGTGTTCCAAGCAAAAAACGTCTTCGTGAATTTTGAAAATAAAAAAGGGTAAGTGTACACACACCATTTATCCCTGACATCAAGCTCACACATAAATATACACAAACACACACACACAAGAGTCACGGCAAAAAGGCACACACACGTTATTAATAGACATATATATATATACACACATATAATTTATATACAATCTCTTATTATACATGTTTATGTTAATATTAAAAGACACATCCATTTAATCGGGAATTTATGCATGCGGACGCTTGTGTGCGCCACTTCTGCTCCTTTTTTACGTCGCGCGTCGGTCGCGTCGTCTGCCAAGCAACATAATTCAGAACAGAACCAGATCTCAGTTTAAATATATACAAAACAAGAATATATATATAATGTAAAATGCATATATTCTATAAAATATATATTATAGTATATTTATTATGTGTTTGCGATGTTTTTGTATGTGTGTGTGTAAAAGACTTTGTAATTAAAAACATAAATATTCCTGTACACTTGTATATATATAGTCTTGCTTATCCTGGTGTGATGGTTCTGAGGTTGCTGATTATAGTATAGCATATAGGAGGAAACTGATGTTCTTGTAAATGTGTCGCACGCACGCTGCGTTTTAATGAATTGCACTCCACAGCGTGCAAATGATGCGCCGCGCAATTCACCACAATTCTGCGTATATACCGTTTCGAATAATATGCATTTGAAATGCATTCAAAAATATAGGAGCATTTGTTTATATTGAAACAAACCACAACAACAACAACAGGGTTGCCTGTTATATTTAACGATTAGGCAACACTTAGTGCACGTTTGAAACAAAACGGCCAATCGAATTTGAAATCCGACTTTGGATTCGTTAGCAGGACACCAAATTAGTAAAATCTATTCAGATTCTTTTTTATAAAATTCGCTTATTGTCTTTTTGCAATTACCTTATGTATTTCTATAGACCGCATTTTATATTATTAGTATAACAAAAAAGTTAAATAATAGGTTTTAAAAACCAAATCATCAAAAAAAAAATTTAAGTTTCGTTCAAACGAGTTTATTTACCAAGTTTGAGCTGGATAAGATAAGTGAAAGTGGGTTAAAAAAATGCTAAATCGTTATTGTTCTTAACTTCAAATTAGTATATTTATGGATTCAGGTGCAACACCAAGATAGAACAAACGCGACAAACAAGCAAAAGCAGTGAAAAAATAGCGAAATACAAAAAAAAAATTGTTGTCATGAAATGGAAGTGAGGGGCATGTAGATAAATTAGAGAATACATTGTCACTATTATCAATAAAATTTAAAAAAATTGAAGAAAATCAAAAATCTCGATTTCTCAGAAAAAAACCATCAGTGGGTGGAATATTTGTTTCCCAATCTTATGATTTGACAAATATCCCATGTTCAAGGATTTAATGATTTTTGAGAGTAGTGTGTTAAATAAAAGAAAATACCCAATTTTTAAGACATTGTTTAAGCTTCTACTTCTTTCCATTCTCTGGGAAATGTTGTTCAAGTTTATGCTAGTTTTTTACTAGTTTTTTATTCCTTTTTGCCGAGGCGTTTTAGGGCGATTTTCAGGATGGTGGGATGGTAATACATGAATACATCCCTAAATTTTTTGGTTTGCCAACTAAAGTTTAACGCCGTGCCGTTTTTGAGGTAATGTCAAAGTATCTAAAAAAATCTTTACATAAAAATAAACACACAGTCCTCAATTCAATGTAGCTTTTTCATTTTTCCTTATATTAACATTTTAATCTTTTATTGTATGTTATCAAGAAATTAGATTTATATCTGTGTAACAGCACTACAAAATAATACTATGTATATTAGGGTGGTCCAAAAATATATAGACAAATATACAGACATTCTAGTATCATTAAATATCACTTAGTTTATGTTGAAAAAAATATTTAAAGCTTATTTTGTATTATTATATATTTATATATTATATATTTCAAAAGTGCTGTAGAATTTTGTGTTTTTTAATATATTTTCTACTAAAACTTATAATTTCATTATTTTTAGTTATAGAACATTAAGTAACAAATATTTGTTCATATATTCATTTATTTAATTAAAAAATATTGATTAACTTTGATTAATCACAACTTAGTGATTTTTAACCCGACTACAAGAATTTTTTGATATTTTTATAGATAATTTGATTTTCTTCAAAAATATATATATATAAAATTGTGGATCGACTTGCAAGAATATTTTTTTTATACTATTAAAAGATATCTCGAAATGTATTTAAACGATTAGAGCTTATTTATATTATTTAAAAAAAAATTGGAAACACAAATTTGTTGTTAATAAAATTACCTAATCAAACAGAATGATCTTATCACCAAGTTATCACCAAGTTATTTTATTGATCATCGATTACATTCTTGTGAAAAATGCAAAAAAAGGCTATTATTTTTTAAAACCTCCTAAAATTTTCTTTAAGGATTAGAAGGAATAAAATTATTAAAAAAATATTATTGTTTCTATAAATCTTTTATATTTTGTATTTGATACAATAAAAAGTACCCTAAAAAGGGTGACGTCTTGGTCACCCCTTTCTGAATATTAAACGGCAGAGCAATTTATTTGTATACAGTTTTGTAAATCTTAAATTTCTTATTTTTGAGTTATATTTTATCTGTGCATATTTATATATTTTCGGAGCACTTCATTAATTACTATGGTGAATATAATTTTATAAATAGGAGCTCTTTTATTTTCTAAAGCACACATTAGATTTTTTGAACAGCACGCTGTATTTGTTCTTTTCACATTTTACTTTTTCGGTCACTGGAAATTGTACAATTCAAACAACAGTAAAAGCATGGGCGTAATTACGTAGCTATATATTTTTAAGTTTTCAAGCGACGTAATTGAACGTAATTCATATGTGCTAACATGGTGTAACCTTAACCACGTACGGAATTTTGTAATATATAATGAAAAATAAACGTAAGATAATTTTTTCAGATGTTTTCCTATTATATTTATAATTTTTATATACTGTGATTTATTTAACTTAAAATTACCAAAATTATAATAATTATTCAACAATTGGAATTGGTAATTTGATTTTATTTTAATGACACTCATTTACGCACTCTATTCTTTTCTCATTCACTCACTCCCAGTATCTAATGGGTTTAATATCGTAGAAAATTAAAAATTACCTTAAATTAAAAATAAAATAAAAATAAATTTAAAATATCGTATGTTTGTTTTAGTGTATTTCTAGCGACAGCCTTATCGAGATAATCGGTTAAGCGGCTTCGACGTTTAATCGAAACAAACAAACATATTTTTTTTAAATCCTTCTTTTAAATTCACTTGGTATATATGACACTTTTTAACCCACTTCCACTTATGTGATCTCAAACTGGGCTAGACTTGTTTGGACGGGATTTAGAAAACAAATATTAAATTTAAAAATATATTTAACCGATCTTGTTATACGGGGTGATTAATACACTCATATCCAATCTTCTAGGGCAAGTAGCTGAAGTTATTAGATGAAAAAAGTATTGGTGGGAGGCTTAATTTTCAACACCCACAGAAATACATATTGTGTAGGTAATTGAGTAACCATTTTTTTATA
>JAAAKO020041862.1:0-12038 GCA_010015015.2 Bolitophila cinerea
CTTTTTGCTTATTTTGTATATTTTAGCTTATTGTAGTACAAAAGCAAATTTTTAGTGCATATTTTTTTTTATCGAAAAACATGCTAAACAAAAAAATATTGTCAAAAGAACAAAGGACTCGAATTATTAAAGACAACTACAAAGTTATTGTCTGGAGAAGATTGTTTTGTACAAATTTAAACTAGTAATAAATGTACTGGTTCGTATTATAATTCTATGTTATATTGTAGAAATTTGAAGTTTTTCTATCAAGTTTATTTTTTTAAATATATTTAAATGTGAATAATATTGTTTTATATTTAACTTTTTTATGAATACATTTTGTGTTTATATTTATAGAGCTTATTTTAAGGGCTTTAAACAATATTTTTATGGTTGTTTTTAGGCGGTGAAAATCTTATTTTTAGCACTCGTTTTTGGTTGCCCTAGTCTTTAGTGTAGTCAGGAGCCAAATGTAAGGAGTTTGAAGTTTTGACTATTATTCGTTTTTCGTTTTATACTTTTTAAATAAAACAACAATTTCTCTTGCACAAATAATTATTTGAGTATTATTTTTTATATTTTGATTTGTCGTTTTGTATATATCTTTAAAAAAAACAATTTCTTATAATATAAAAAAAAATCATTTCTTTTTTTAATTCTATTTGAAAAATATTTAATTTGAATGTCTTTAAAACCTGAAAAAAATTGTGGGCCGAGCCTTCGTTTTCAAGTAAAAGGCTAGGTATATACTAAACTTAAAATCATTTGAATACTTACATTTTTGTATAGTTTAATAATACGATTCAGCCTCTGGAATATTATTCTGTTGTCGGGAAAAATACTTTGTCCATATGGGACATTTGCATTTTATTCTTTTTATTCAAGATTAAGTTCCAGAAAACGTTTTATCAAATTGAGTCTGAGTCATCTTTAAATCTTATTGAAGATCACACAGAAGTTCCAAATTGAAATAAATGTAGCATTGAATAATACAGATATTAAAAATGTCGAATGGCCTAATGATAACAGGGATTCTGATTTGTCTTTGCCACCAATCCGCTGCGATGACTGTAAAATGGTTATTACGCAGCAGGCGTTTAAATTCTTAATCAGATAAAAGAATAATTTATAATGACAAAAAAGAATTTACTTTTGACGCTTGCACCTAAGTTAAATTAAATTAAAATAAAAAAGCAAAAATGAATAATTATAAATAAAAACTTAATTTTAATTTACCGTCTAAAGAAGTAAATCGTCTAAATGTTGTATCAGCAAACATTTTCACAGATATTCCGCACTTTACTGCTGATGAATATAATTCTTATTTGTCCAATAATTCTACAGATATTCTTTCAAATCAAAACATACCCATTTGTAAACTTCATCATCATTTGCTTTTAATAATGTTATCTCTAATGATGTAATTATTGCTTTTTATCAAATAAAATCACATGCTGTTGGACTTGATGAAATTTAACTTGATTTTCTTCTTATTTTTACCTCTTTTAAGTCCAATATTTTGTCACAACATCTTCCTTTCCAACCACTGCATTAAGTATTAAATTTTTTTTATGATTTTTCAATTGCTCTTGAAAAAAGAAAGTCCGTTATTTTAATACTTCTTGATTTCTCTAAAGCTGTTGAAAATGGAAATCACTGTAGACTTTGCTGTAAATTATCTCGATTGTTTAGTTTTGACTCATTAGCTATTAAACTCATAAATAGTTATCTACATCAAAGAATTCAACTTGTATCCATTTCAGATTTTACTTCTTCTCCGTGCTTTATAAACAAGGGAGTTCCTCAAGGTTCAATAATTGGTCCTCTTCTCTTCTCAATGTTTATAAATGATCTTCCATCAAAGCTATCATATTCTTCCTTTAATCTTTATGCAGATGATTTGCAAATATATTTACCATGTAATTCTGATGATATTAATGAAAGATCTCTTATCAACAAAAATGTATCATAATATAAACAATTGGTCTAGCCAAAATGGCCTTCACCTAAACAATTGTAAGACACAAGCTGTCATAATTAATAAAAATAGTAAAATTAATCTTACCATTGACAGTCCAATTATGATTGATAATTCAAACGTTAATCTTAGTAATAGCGTAGTTAATTTTGGATTTACTATAAATTATTTCTCCAACTGGATTGATTATTGTAATAAAATATCAGCGAATGTCTATGCTACACTTAGATGCTTATGGTATTTTCAAAACTGTATACTTTTCATGCTAGAGTTTCTTTGGATAAGTCACTAATAATAATTTCTTTAAACTAGTCAAACCTAAAAGGCCACAATACCTATACGACTTACTAACTCCAAGCCTTGCTTATACAAATTATTTTTGTCAAAGACAAGTTAATGACAGAGTTTAATATATAAAATAAATATAAATAAAATAACAAATAAAAAGTTAGTAGCGTAAGGTGGAATATTACCATCTCCTAATCCTACAGTAGGTAAGAATGTCAATTAAAACCGAATCTATACTAAAAAAAATTACGAAGATGATAATAATAGTCGCTTGTGGCCAGGAAAATGAAGGATAGAAGATGTTTTAAGGTGAGTGCATGTGTCGCATTGTACGGGTTGCGTTCTAGTAATTAAAAATCAATGCGTTAGCCGTGTATGGCCGATACGAAGTCTTGTGATGATACTGTTATCATTACGTTTTTCCAATTGCGGCCATACTGATGTGCTTGATTTGTTATCACGAAGCTTTTTGTTTGTAGTGACATACAATTTTTGTTGCCATTTTGCGTATTTTTTTTCTTTTACGAGTGGTTTCAAATCAGAGCTAAGGATTACTTCTATGTTTGGGATCTGATCTGTTGTATTTTGGTCAGCTTGCTCGTTTCCAGATATTTCTACATGGCTTGGGATCCAGCAAAAGTACATGTATTTTTCTTTTCGTTGCGCTTCGTACATTTCTTTTGTATATTCTGTAGGATTTGTTGTTTATATATTTGAGGAAGACAGTCCAAGGCGCTTAATGAGTCAGTGTATATGAGAAAATATGCCTGATTGTTGGATATAGTTGCCATTTCTACGGCCAACAGAAATTCTTTCAGCTCAGTGGTGAAGATAGACGAGATGCTCGGCAAAGGAATGGATGTAGGTTGCTCAGAGGTATAGACGGCGTATCCTGTACCTGTCGCTGTTTTCGATCCATCATCAATATTTATTTCCGTATAATCATTGTATTTACTTTTCAGGTCGGAGAAAAGCATGCGGTAGATTGAACTTGGAGTGTAGTATTTTAAGTGAAGTCTCAGACTGATGTCGATTTTAGGGTAAGGGGTAAGCCATGTTGGTGAGTCGTCGAAATCTGTTTTCTCTGTTTGGTTGAAGTGATATTTGGTGATAATGTGCAAGTGCAGATGCTCTTATAGCAAGAGGTGGAGTTGACTGGGGTTTTGTAATTAAATTTCTTGGCGGGGGGTTAATTAGATCTTTAAACAGTACGTGGTTTGGCAGGCTTGTTACTTTAAGAGCGTAAAGTAAGGTCTGTTTGTTTCTTCGGACATTTAGAGTAGTTTTTGCGGAATTTGCTAAGATGCTGCAGGTAGGGCTCGTTCTAAAGGCTCTAGTAGAGGGTCTTATTCCGCAGTGATGAATTGGATCGAGTTTTGATAGCGTTGTTTGTTTTGCAGAGGAATATACAATGCTTCCATTGTCTAGCACAGGTAGGACAACTGCTTCGTGGATTTTAAGCATTGTCTTTCGTTCTGCTCCGCATGATATGTGCGACACTGCACGAAGAATGTTAAGCTTATGGTTTGCTTTCTTTTTTATCATTTTTATGTGCGATTCTCATGTAAGTCGGCGGTCTAGAAGGAGTCCCAGGTATTTCACCTCGCAGGTTTCTGCTATGCGGTTCCCATTTAAGTTTAGTGGAGGTTGTTGATGAAGTCTTCGTTGGCGGCATAAGTGTATTGTGGAGGTTTTGCTTGATGATATGGCGAATCCATTGCTATCTGATCATTTAGATATTTGGTCGATGGTGGTTTGGATGTCTCGATGTGAGTCAGCTTTAGCCTTGCTTTCGGAGTATATGGTGATATCAGCAGCAGTTTGGATTTATACGGAGTTTATAGCGTTAAGAAAAAAATTAACTGCCAGCACAGAACCCAGTGGTATACCGTTTTCCACGAGAACTTTAAACTGTCTTTTCTTGATGAAGTTCTGAATAAAATTTAACATATGGCCTCTTATACCGTACGTGTGTAGTTGCTTTATTATGGCATGTGGTATCGTATGCTTTTTCTAAATCGAAATGTACTGCCGTAACGTGTTCGCGGACAGCAACAGCGTTATGGTTATAATTTTCAATTTCTAGGAGATTATCACAAGTGGATCCATATTAATCCATATTAATCGGTTATTAATTATTCTTTCAAGCGTGCAGTGTATTAGAGAAATTAGAGAAATAGGTCAGTAGGTAGTGGCCAATTTAGAATCTCTATATAAGGTTTCAGTATTGGGACAAATGTTCCCATATTGCATGCATCCGGAAAGCATTCGTTTAACCGATATGATTGTACAAATGAAGAAGTGTCGTCTTTGATGTTCTAGGTAGATTTTTTAGTATTGCATAGAGTATTTGATCAGGTCCGGGTGATAAACCTTTGCTAGATTTCAAGGTTTCTTCAAGTTGCAGTTGCGTTAGTGGTTGATTGAAAGCTTTATTGTAAGAGCTAGACAGATCCATTACTTCCAATTCTGTTTCAAATTTTACACGTTAAAATAAGTTTGAATAGTTTTATGAGCTTGATATGGCGCAAAAGTGCTTTCTTTTTCTCCTTCTGTGGGAGAACGACTGAAACTTGCAAAGTCTCTTTTGCATTCTTTGATACATGTAGCCTTATGTTCAGACCACCATGGCACTGGCGTTCGTTTAGGCATGGATGAGGTTTGTGGGATCGAAGAATAAGCTGACTGCAAAATTTGGTCTGTGATATCTCTGACTTGACTATTTATAGATGATGTATTGGATCGAGTGAGGTAAGTCATGCTTTCGAAGAGAGGCCACTTAGGTCTTCTTTCGCGGACGTGACAGTCAAGTGGTGTGCAGATAATTGGGAAGTGATCACTTCCAAACAAATCATCGTGTACATTCCAGTTGAAATGCCGATATAATTAGTGCAGCAACTGCAACATTGATTGCAGAAAAGGTTCCGTATGCAATACTGAAATATGTGTTAGATCCAGTTTTTAGGAGATTGAGGTCGAATTCATCGATAATATAGTGCCTTTTGAATCTGTGCGTTGATTTTTCCATAAGTGATTGTGGGGCTAGAAGTTGATGAACAAGATTTTGTAGGTTAGTCTTGTAAGGTGATTCTGGTTTAGATCGACATACAGAACAAACCACTTGTTTTCACTGGAGCTTAGATCTCTGAAGGCAGCAATAATTTTTCTTGCATTTAGGGTTAATTGTAACGGCTGCTGGTGTTGATAGCAGCCGTCAAAATTGACATTTACAAAAATACAAAATAATTTTATTATTTAAATCAAGGATTGATTTTATTTATTCTAGGCATACGTGGGAAATCGTTTTTAAATTTTTTTTTTTAGATGTTTTTAAGTAAAAAAGTAGCTTTACTTTTCAATAGTTTGAAAAGTAAGAATATATATTTGTTTAGCTTTATTTATCAGGTGGACTTGATATTATTTATATATTGCTTTTAAAAAAAACATTTTTAACATGCGCTTGACAAAAAGGGATACTAATGGCAGCCCTTTGTGAAGTTTTTTTTAATGTAATCCTCATTTACTTTGATTATCTCCGTTTACCGTTATTATTTTTTCTCAGAATTACATTATCTACAAGAATATTGGCTTGCCACAGTAATCATACTCGTTTCAAAACTCAATCTTAAACATCAATTATATCCTAAAAAAGTGATTTAGCATATATAACGTTATATATATTTTCTTAAAATATAATTATTTTCAAAAATATATAGTCAAATCGGCTTGCAACAGTTATCATACTCAAGCCGTTAACATGCTAAATAATTGTTTGTGCCAATTCCCGAGAGTCTTTTAGGGAAAGATTTAAAATTTTAAAGAGTATTTAATTTCGAATGCTAAATTAGGAGACTGTTTTATTAGAATTCAGTTAAATTCTGGTTCTCCTCATATCATTGTTTAAATTAAGTAAATTAATTAAATCTACGCCGTTTAAAAAAATTGACCCATTTCAAATGTAACCCAGTATACCCAGAATAGGTTAACCCTGTGAATTAATTTCAAATTATAGCTTTATCCAAATTCTATATGTAAATGCAATCGATGCGAGTGGCTTTCGTGCGAAACCTTCCGGCAATTATGCACTTGACTAGACTATAAAATGAATATAAGCAGGATTTATAATAAGTGGCTGTGTACACACAACACAGACACTTTAAGTTTTTGTGGTACCGCTACACGCTAAATATTTTATAATATATCGCTAGCTAAACTGAGTTAAAAATGGTATGAACAAAATAGCTTTTCCGTGTGTATATAGGTATATATAGACTATAGTATATAAGTTAACATAACACAAGCACAATATCGATTTTTACTAGAGAACGCCATGCCATAGCAACGGATATAGAAGCGGTAAAAGGTTTTTTGTGTGGCCTCTGGGAAAAGGGAGCTTTTTAAAGCTCCACACTGCATACACTATTTAGGTATATATATACAGAATGTTACACTGAGGCGATTGTTTTAAAGCGATTTGGCTATTTATACAGATTTTGTGCCAGTGTGTGAAACGTGCATGATTTGCATCCATGCGTTTAAAACACCGCTATTTTTGCATGCAATTGAATACTGTTTACTTTTAATTTATTAGATTTCTTTGTGGTTAAGAATCAATCTTATTTGATGCACGCTTTGCAATAATTTAGTTTTTCAGTTTTCGTATAAATGATTCATTAGTTACCATTTATTTTTAAGTATTGCATTACTTTATAGGAAAAATAAATAAATAATTCCCGAAGCCATGTATTTAAAAATAAAATATGCTCCAAGTCTATTTTTCACTAATCTTCCTCTGAAGGACGAGTCGTCGATTGAACCGAATTCTCTGACTAATTAGAATCAAGCAAAATCTAATCACTTTATGATTTATCTTTTAAACAACGTCTTGCGCTGGCGGTAGGCTGCCTTCGTGGAATGTGTACACCGTCTTCAAGTTAGTATTGTGTCTGCGTGCGCTGCGTTGACGAATTTCGGGCTGCCGGGTGACGGGACCGGATTAAATTTACATTAAAGGCATTCGAAAAATATTTAGGGGTGACTTTTCTAATATAAATAACATTAATTTAACTTTTGCGATTACCATTTTCGATTTAAGATTATGTAACTACGTGCCAGAAATTGAAATTGTCCCTGTAGATGAGGTTGTTCGAATATTTATTGGACGAAAGAGATTTGTATATAAATAGCATTTATTATTGCATTTGCAAAATAATATACAAGTTTACGAAATATCATTACAAAAATTGTATATAATCGCACTAAAGAAATCAATACAAAAAGGAATAACAATAAACGCATTTTTAGGAAACTTCTACATTCCCCAACTAGTTGTCCTAATAAGGTCTTTTGGATCCTAGACGAATATGTATAAATCGGGAAAGGCAGAACATTCTTTAAAGTTTAGGTTGAGGCTTATTTTCCCGAGTATTATTTATTACCTTTTGCATATTTATTCAAATATGACTAAAGAAATGAAAACTGGGTTTACAACCCTTTTTTCTCAAAACCATCATGCAACAATTTTATTTCTGCGATTGAGTTACAAAATAATTGATATTGACAGTCTCAAAGAATGTGCCAACTAAAAACTGTCTAAAAAATAGTTTAAAAACTGCCTAAAAGGTTTTCAAAAACATTTTACAGTCTTTTAATACAGTCATAAAGACTGTTTAAAAGACTGTTTAAGAAAAACTTACTAAAAGACTTTTAAAAGACTGTCTACAGAATGTCTAAATGACTGCATAACAGACTGTCTAAAAACGTCCTAAATAACTGTACAAAAGAGTGTTTTAAAGGCTGTTTAAAAAACTGTCTAAAAGGTGTCAAAAAACTAAAACTATTATTCCTTCCGTTATATTGATAAATAATATTAAAATGTTTATAGCAGACATAATATAACTGTCACATATTTTTTTTTTAATTTCAATGTTTCTTGTAAATATTTTATATTTTCCCATTCTATACGTTAATTGAAGATATTTTTTGAATAATCAATCCATGTTTTTTTGTGGTGAGGCTTAAAAAATCTTTAATGCACCAAAGTGTTATATATCCGGATTATTTGTTATAGTGATTCGAGATTTTGCCATTTGCGATTTTATTTTTCAATATTTCGCACATTTTCTATTTTGAACCAAAGTTATTACGTTATAAAGACAGTCCTGCTGTTAAGGTGATTTAAAATGGTTAAGAAAGTTTTAAAAAATATGAGAAAAAACTTATAATGTGATTTTTTGTTTCATATTTAAAAGTCTTCAGCTTAATTGGGTGACAAGCAAACTATACCTTGTAAAAATCTCCCAAAATTTATTTCTCTCTTCTTCGCTTTGTGCGGTTTTGTTAAAAAATGCGCAGCACATGATTGTTGTTGTGTGCTGAAAATGTTTTGGGGTCTATTTCATGCCGCCCTTAATTGGAAAATATTTTAAAATTTTAAAGTCTTTTTGAAAAT
The DNA here is from genome assembly GCA_010015015.2 of Bolitophila cinerea. Taxonomy (NCBI): domain Eukaryota; kingdom Metazoa; phylum Arthropoda; class Insecta; order Diptera; family Mycetophilidae; genus Bolitophila; species Bolitophila cinerea. The sequence continues at coordinate 8,700 of JAAAKO020041862.1, forward strand.
GAATCATTGATCATTTATTTAATTTATTTTTACCAAAGCTAACATTTTGCATTTTTTCAGCTAAGTCTTCCTTACAAAAGTATACTAAAACCGTATTTTAAAAAAAATAACCACAGAATAAAACCGATCCTAGTTGATAAAACCATTTCGGTTAAAAGGACTTTAATAAGTCCCGAAATATCAATATATATATATATATATATATCATTTCAAGTTTTTCTTTAATATTTTGCAGTAGTTCATTATTTTGAATGCATTTAATGATTCCTACTATTTTTCATATACATAGCTAGTAATTATATTATATAATATATTTTAAGAGTTAACTAAAAATCATTAATATTCATAGTATTTACAACTATGTCTCATATAAAATCTATTATCATATAGTTTTAGAATAGGTTTGTCCTCAGGATAGTTTTTTTGCTATGTGCTCAATTTTATTCAATTTATTTTGCACTCGTTTAGGTTTTACATTTATCACAGATTTGTTTCATATCACTTATTTGAATTGTATCATTTATTATATATTGAGGAACAAATTTATCACATTTTGTTTCATTATGTAAACAGGAGTTAAGTATAGCATAGCCCAAGTTGTTCTTGCATAAAATAATAAATAACTATTTTAGTATATATTTTAGCATTATATTTTATTTTGTCAAAAATAACTACCAACATTAAAATAAATTAATACTTCTTGCAAAATGTCTAGCTGCGTACATCATTTATTGCAAAATAGCATTATCTCGTCGTTAAAAAATATATAAAATATATAAAATATGTCAGCAAACATCAGCAAACGAATAAGCTGAGAAATCATAAATTTATATTTAGTTTATTTTCTGGTTTTGTGATTAAAAAAATAGTATTTATAAATATATATATATATATATATATATTTTTAGTTAGTGTATTTTTATTTATATTAATGACTATTCTGTTTTATTTAATCGACTATTTTTGTATCTTTTTTGATTTATTTTGATTATTTTTGAATCTATTATAATTATAATGACTAATTAGGTAACTATTTTCAATTTTTAGTGTTTATTTTTCCGGTCTCAAATAATATTTTTGAGAGTGTATTTGTGCTTAAACAACATAACATTAGATAAACATAAATATGATTTTTATTAATTTCTGCATATTCGGTTTCTTAATTTGCTTGTACTGAATTGTGTATGTATATATCTATTTGTTCGCGTGCTGTTCTATGAACCAGGAATATCAAAGTAACCAATATCATAATCTCGTAGCCAGGTTTCGGCTATAATAAGTATACGATATTTTGGATTATTGTTGTTATTTAAGAAGTTTTGTATTTCATGTATATTGGTGCGTATGCTACGGATATTTATGTAATATATATTTAGTGAATTTGCATTTTGCTTTAGAGGTGTATTTATCGAGTGTGAAATGTATGCGTGTTGTGTCATTTTATTGAATATAAGTTAATATTATTAAAAAAAATAATGCTTAGTTTTTAAACTTATATATCGCTTCCAGATTTTTAAGTTAAATAAATAGCATAGTGCTATCTTTGCGAACTAATATTGATCCATTATTGGTCCAAATATATTGAAATCCAAAGTTTATAGCCGCTTGGAAAATTTCTTGGTTCTTTTTGTGAGTTGTTCATTGATAGATATCCATGAATTTGAGCCATTGAAACCAATCTCAGAGTTTTTATTTCTGTATTTCTCTTCAGCTTCAAAATTTGGTTCTTCAAATATTTGCTCTCTAGTTTGACAGTAATTGGACCGGCTTTTTTTATCTTTTCGTGTTCGTGTAAATAAGATGCATTTAGTTTTTTGATCAGAGAAGCATAATCCATTTAATTCAGACCATTTAGTTAGTTGGTTTGTTGCGATTTGAAGTTTTCTTTTAACGAGTTTAATATTTTGGTGTTGAATATATATATAGTTAAATCGTCAGCGTTATGGAGTGAATGTACGGGTAATGAAACGGAGTCTAAAATACTATTTATTGCAAATAGGAATAATGTTACAGATAAAACGGATCCTTGGGAAGCCCGTTTTCTACGAAATGTGTATTAGATTTAGTATTTCCAATGATTATTTAAAAATTTTGATTAATAATGACAATTTTAATGAAAACTAACATGTTACCGCGTATTCCCCAAGAGTGGAGAATTTGCAATGTTTTCCTGTGACAAACTCTGTCATATATGCCTTCTTTATATCAAAGAACACAGCAGCGACATGTTGTAGTTTCAGGAAGGTATTTAATATTGTATTTTCAAGTGTTACATGGTGATTTTTAGTATAGATTTGAAATTTCTAAACCCTGACTGGGTAATGTGTAAATATAAGCCATTTTCTAGGTACCATGATTGACCATTCTTTCAAAGGGTTTACACAGACAACTAGTTAGTGAAATGGATTTGAAGCTATTTGGATCCTTTGGGTCACTGTTCAGTTTTGATTCTTTGGAAATACTCCATCGGCCCAGATTTTATAATGACGGGCATATGTATATATTTGCTTTTTTATTTATTTAATATTTATTAAATTAATATTGTATTTGTTATAAGAAAATATTGTATGCTTACCTTTGTAATGAAATATATAAAGGAGCTTTTAGGATCCTCAAAAATAGAACTAGGTTTTTCGGATTTTTCGTAGTCCGCTTCTGTCGTATTATTTGTAACAGATAAAACTGCGTCAATACCACGATTTTTAATGAGCCGTCCTTGGGATGAATTTGATTTAAATGATACTTAAATGTTTTTTCTTTGTCTCTGATCATTGCAGTAACGTTCTCCGATACTTTTAAAGTAGATCTAGCTTAAAACAAAATATTTACAACAATTACAATACCGTATTTAACAACTTTAAATGACGTTTTGTTAAATAATTTGAAAATTTCAAGTTAAATTGCGTAAACTGATCGTTCTATTAATTACCTCCAACAAAAAGTGGTGTCTCCTTTTTTCTTAATGAAACATACGATGTTTTTTGTGTATAAGACACTTTCACTAAAACTTTGTCCACTTTTTCCTGTTTTGAATTTATCACTTTTCTCTTTTTGTGACTGTTTGTTTTAAAAGAATATGGACAAATGGCTAATTTTATACAAAACATAAACTCGTGGAAGCACACACACAAATATTTCTAACACTCAGAGAGAAATGATTTTAAATTGACACCGTACTGGTTTTAAATTTATAATTTTCACAGAGACAAATAATACAAAACTTATAATTTTTACCGATGTCAAACTTTACACTGACAAAATTATATTTTAAATATATTTCTATTTGTGTGTTAAAATGTATATTTGTAGAGTAGAAATAATTTACCGTTACGAATGTAA
>JAAAKO020041873.1:0-12036 GCA_010015015.2 Bolitophila cinerea
CTAGACTAAAAAAAATATACGCACATAGACAAAGCCATAAAAAAAATAAAAAAACTCTATCAGCTCTTACCCATGGTCGTTCAAAAGAAAGTACTAGCTAGCGTTATACACGCGCCAGTATGGCACAAAGCAATAAAAAGGCAATCTGTCAAAATAAAGTTCATTATAGCATCCAACGTGGATTTTTAATAAGAGTTAAAAGTTCTTATAGAACCATACTCGAAGCCGAAGGCGGCTTGAGTTATTGCTGAGATGCCGCCTGTTGACCTAATGGCTCAAGAAAGGCAGAAGAAATGCAATGGAATGGACGGTAAAGAAGCCAGAAAGAGCCTAGAAAAAAATAGCAGGCACACACAAAATAAAACCAAACATCAAGATCTGTATAAATAGACCTTAGGGAAAAGTGGACTTTTTCATGAATGCTTTTCATGGCTGCTTTAGATACTTCCTTCACAAAAGAAACAGAGCCGAAACATAGAGACGAAGTGGAACATACACTTTTTAACTGCATTAAATAAGCGAATGAAATATAAAATTATAACACATTAACAAGCGAAATATTTAGTTAGTTTATCGAAAGCCCTGATCGCTACAGAGAAAATATTAACGCAGCATACCAAACAATTAGACATATTATAAAAAATAAAGAAAAGGACTTAAAAGAAATGCAATAAAAAATACTTTGAAATACAACAGAAAAATAGACAAGCAGTCACACCGACGTATTTCGATAGATAGTGAAGTGATGAAGAGGGTTTTAGTCAGTAAGAATCTGACACTACCTGTTTAGGTGTCTTATGAAAGATTTCCCACCTACAAAAAATAACAAAAAAATATGCTGACCAAAAAATGAGTCAGCAAACATCAGGTGAAAACTAGCAAAGGTCTATATACATTCTACACCCACTTGAAAGCAATTAGAATGTGTACTAGAAGAGCGGCTCTCGCTGTTTTTTATAAATAAATACAAATATGTCAGATATGTACAATAAATTCCTTTGTTTTTAACGGCATTAACTGGACGAGCAGAGTTTTAGCCAAGGCATCTTCGCCAAACATATTAAATCACAAGCATTAGGCACATATGTTACAAGCGCCAACTGCAATTTTCAGATGATGAATTGTGAGCCAACTATATGACGAAGCAATGTCACTGTCGCCATACTTTATGAATGAGCGGTAATGTCAGATAAATTCTTTTATGCACTAAATCTGTAAAAATAACAAATAATATATATATTGGTTTTATTTTTTAAATTCTTGTTTTTTGCTAGTCTTTTGCTTGTTTTTTGCTTGTTTTTTGCTTATTTTTTGCTTCGCAAAAAAACAAACAAAATACTAGCAAAAAACAAGCAAAAGACAAGCAATCCATTACTTTCTTTCCGTTCTCTTGTAAATTGAATTCTATTTGCGCGCTACCGCGCGATTTTCTTTTGACGCTTCACGCCGTTTTTACTAAAAAAAACAGAAAGTCAATCAACATACAACATGGTTAACCATTTTTTTATGAAGAAAGGACTTTGGCTGACATTACCGATCAATTCATAAAGATATGGCGACAGTGACATTGCTTCGTCAGATAGTTGGCTCACAATTCATAAAGTGATGGCACTTGTGTCAAATCTGTGTTGGCAACTTTGTGACTGGCGCTTGCGGCCACACACCGCCAAAAAGGTGGTAACCTGCTGTATTACGCCATTTAGAAAAAAAAATGATAATAAATTGCCAATTCATAATATTTTTGGAATTGTGTAAGGATTATGTAAAATGAATGAAATTTTTTAGCAAAATTATTTTATATTTGTTTTAGCTTTAACTTTGTTATTGCGTCTGTTTGCTCCAGAAGTAGATTAAAAGTGGCAACTAATCTTTTGACGTCGATGTCTGTCGGAGTTTAGGTTATGACATTGCCCGTCGATAGATTTTTCGACATCTTTTGTAACCCATTTCCGCTTACCTGATCCAGTTGAAACTTGGAGCATAGACTCGTTTACAAAAAAACATATATATTATTTAAAAAATTTAGGTTAATTTTTTTAACCCTTTTTTGTTAAATGGGTCAGACCAGGGCATTCTGCAAGAATATGTAAGGCAGGCTGGTGTGATTTGTGACACTATTCGTTTACATGCGATCTACTCAGAAAATACAAGGGCTAAATTATCATACTAAAATGCAATTTAATTGTTATTCTTTTATGTTTCGATTTAAAAAATATAGAAAAATGTTTACATATAATCTGAAATATCAAGATTATGAGACACATTTTTTTTGTCAAAACTCACCCCATTAGTGGAATAATTTGTGACACATGAAGGGGTAATTTGTTACATAAAATTAAACCACCGTTTAACGATATTTGTGTACTACATTTTATAAAATATTAAACAGCATTGTTGTATAGGCCACTGTTACAAACCCTTGTCACACCACCCCATTTTCTCCTACACATTATTTTATTTCTATGTACCTAAGGCTACATGTCACCGATGGGGAGGCATTCTTCTAGGTTTTTGGTCGTGTTTTGTCAGGTTCATAATCGTTGCTAGGAATATCTGATTTTTGAGAAATGTTTACTTACTTAATTTTACCATCAAATCGGAATGTTTTGACCTGTCTTCAGATTTAGTGCAGATAAACAGAAAAGCCAGGAAAAAATCCCGGGAATCGGGTACTTTAACCGGGAAATCCCGGGAATAGGTGATCCCGCGAAACGGAAACTACAAAATAAAAAAGGAAATTCCCTGGCTTCAATTACCGGGAATGACCCTCTAAAATCATATTTTTTAGAGTCAACAAATATTAAAAGTGTAAAAAATATTAAAGATTAAAAACTTTATGTTCGCTGGCAGGTATCAAAAAATGTGTCCTTATGTTCGGTGGTGGACACTCTGCAGCTAATACCATCCATCTGAGTTAATATAACTCGTTTTTCAAGTTAATTATGTTAATTCAACGGGTCGTTGAAGATGGGCGATTTTAGAAATCTATTTTTTTACGAAATTGCAACGAATTGAAATTAAAGCAAAACAACTCAATTCTATTTAATTATTAAATAAAACTATAACAAAATTAGATTGTCAATGACCTTTAAATTATTCTCTGTGTTTTTTTTTCAATTTAAAAGATGTTGATGTCGAATTAATGGGTAAGACCTTGGTAAATGAGCTTGTATGTTATATAAAACGACATTTTTTAACTCTTTATATTTTTCCCTTTTCTTATTTGAACTCTCGTCGAAAATAATATATTATTATATATTTTTTATCTTTTTATGTTTAAGATTCTCACAGCAATATATATTTGCAGTTAATACACACTTTTTCAAGCTAATTGGGGCTCAATATAGAATTTAAATATGTTATAGTGAAAAACTCTTCGATGGCAAAAAAGAAAATAATATATATAATCGCTGTAAATCTAACAATAACACTACATTTTAGTATAATGAAATACATAATTTGTTGTTATATGTATAGGTTATTTACAATAATATGTATTTATGATTGTATGTTTATCTATCTTCATTTCTGAAAATATATATTCTAATTGTAGAACAATGCTTGTTTAATTTCATCCATTTAATTGGTGCGGGAACCACTCACGCGCACTGAATTACGATATTTTTCGAACATTCAAAGCAGCCGTCGAACTGTGCAGTATACATATGTAATGTATTTTGAGCAAGAGCGTGTGCATGTTATTTTTTTACTCATTTAAGCTAACAGGTGCACCGATATTATGTATACAGAGTGGCACAAATTCACATGTCATAATCAATTTAAAACAATAAATATAGGTTGAGCTTTTAAAAAAAGCTTTATTTTGAAAACTACAAAAGTTAAATTTCATGCATTTACATGAAATTTATTGCAATTGTGTGTTTTTAATTACAACTGTAAATTTGTTTTGTTTTTAATTTAAAATGATATTTATATATTATTTATATATTTTAAAATAATGGTTTTATTTATTTGTGTTTATTATTTTAAGTATAGTAACAAACTGGCCTTATTTTTATTTTAAATTTTTTAATATATTAGGTTAGTAAAAATAGGAAAAAGTAATCTATATAATAATGCACTTATATACATAATGGACCTAATCGATCCATACATATATTTGATGATTTTAATTTAAATTTAATATCTTTCATACTAAAAAAAGTGAATCTAAAAACAGTTTTATGCAATCGTTGGCAGTTTAGCGCCTGTATAAATATATTTATCACAATGGATTCAAATTGTGACATGCGATTATAATACAATAATAAAATATTATATTTTTTTATATTTTTTTTTCGAAAATTACAAATTGTAAAAAATGGGAGCAACCGTGTAAATATCCGCTTACACGAGCTTGATAAAGTTGTGTCGATGTGAACTTATTCAATATAAATGTGTATAATATATATGTGTGTAGGTGGTGATGTATATATATATATATATATATATATATATATATCCATATATATTTACGGCTTGTGTATATAAATAGTATAAACGTTTAATTGTATGCATTTTATTCAATTAGAATGTGCTTAATATGTGGAGCTAAATGTCTGCTGTGTCTGTGTGTGTGTGTGTGAGTATTGTGGCATGCGCGCACTGTTCGCAACCCGGAAAATTGCAGTGGCATTTTAGCGAATTTAACACATGTATAATTACACAATAATTGAATATCCTAATTAAATTTGAGTCAGACACAGAGCGTATTGATTTTCACTAAGCCCCAGCAACCATTTTCCCGCAGCTATTTCGACAGCATTGCTGTGTATGTGTGTGGATTGTAATATATATATATATATATATATAAATATATATATATATACGCCATCATCATATTTGCTTTATGTGTACTATACTATTATACATGTTGTGTGCATACATATTTATGCAGTGCGTGTATCGAGATATCGAGATGTATAAATATTGGAAAATGTATATAATATACGCGTAACAGCGCGTGCTAAATATTTCAAATTTGCCATATTGTTTTCGCGTTTTTTGGGCTTGTTTATTGGTGTGTGTGTGCGTGTGTGTGTGACTTTGTGTGTGCGGTTGTATATGCTTTCGACGTACCACTTGATATGCCACTCGCGGGAGCCGCATATACGACAAGCTGCGGCAAACGCGATATATGCGGAGTGAATTCACGCAACCCGCGTACATTACGCGATATTCACAACATCCATTATTCAAATATGTATTTGGGTGGAAATATGTAGTACACCACAGCACCGCATCGCACCACCTATCGCGCTGTACAAATCTATATATTTTAAACTGTAAGGTCTAAATTGTAACAAACGCCAGTATGAAGAAACAGAATCACACAGCACCATCACATATACAGCGTATACGCACCTCAAACACGTTGACGTTCTTAGTCACTGTTTGCCTTTGACTTGTCACACTTCCGCCATAGGGAGTCGCAAGAGCACCCACTCGCGCGAACATGAAAATTGAATTGAGTTTTTGACTTATATATGTTATATATATATATATATTATTTTTTTTTTATTTTTTAAATAAATACAATTGGCTCAATTTAAAGAGCGACATTAAAAAAGAATGATTTCAATAAATTCTGTGAAAATAAATATTAAAAGAAAAGCATTTTTGTTAATTAATTCAGTAATATTACTTTTTATATAATTCGCATACCCGGAATGAGTTTTTAAATTTTCTACAGAAATATACTAGTTTTGCCTGTCTGTGATCTTGTTTGCGTGGATTTTAATGCGGCCTAATTAACCGACTTCCTGTCATCCAATCAAGCTGAAACTTTGCCCATTGACTTGTTGCCGATAACCTACCTCTCATTAAGGGGGTGACCAAATATGGTCAAAACCATTAATTTGGCAAAAGTGGTAAAAATTTAAAAGACACTAGTTTAAGTAATTTTTAAAAAAAAAATCTGCTTCTCTACATTTATACATTTGCTGCCCAAAAAAATGTAAGTGTTAGTTAGTTACATATACAAAGTAAAAAGAAAGAAAAGGAGTTGTTTTTAGAGTTGATTAATTTAGAATCACGAAGCAATAATAACTTTATTGTCATTAGGAATTAAAAATATACAAAATATTTGAGAACAATTTTTTTACATTTACTTTTTTGAGATAAGCTTTTCTAATTTAATTGCAGAATTAACTAGCTGGAATTGCAATTTTGATTTACAATTTTTACGGTTTTACATATTAAATTGTTTTTTTTATGCATACATAGAGTAATGCACAGACTGACTGTGACTTATTTTTAGCATATTTCGTGGCGTTAGGTCTCTTGAGAATAAGTCACAGTCAGTGCATTACTTTCACTATTTTTCCTGGCGTTAATTCACTTGAGAATAAGTCCCAGTCTGCCTGTGCATTACTCTCACATTTTATCCTGCCGTTATATCACTTGAGAATAAGGCACAAGCCAGTTGAAACTTATCGCCACGATTTTTTTTCATGGCGTTAAGTCTCTTGAGAATAAACTAAAATCACAGCTGCTTGTACTTTTTTTAACCTTACCTTTTTCACTATCATACATGATCATCACTAAGTTTAATTTAACTTTGCTGGTACATAGCTAGTAAGTAGCTAATGTACCATTTGCTATTAAGTAACAATTTGGGTTAAAAACTAAAAAATAAAAACCGTCACGATTAATATTTGTTTAAAAAATAGTTAAACGCAAACTGTTCGGATATATTGTTTTAAAAATAGATTTTTTTAGAAAATATATTTTTTTATTATGTTCATCTAAAAGAAAAGAAAATACAACATGGCAATTGAATCAAAGACATATGTTCAAACATTGGTAAATATTGAGTTAAATTGAAAACTCAAGAACCTAATATTTTGTTAGATAAAATTATTTTATTCAGTTTCAAAGTTATTCCAATTGAATATTACTAATTTGCATGTATTATATTTACATCAAAAGCGCCATTAACAATAATATACTTCTATTTGCTTTTTTTCGATATTTAATAGTTACATAATTTAACACAGATATTCTTTAAGTACTATTTTACCCAAATTATTTGTTTTTCATATTTAAATATACCTGAAATTTAACTCTGTGAAGGTTAATTTTCGGTTAATGGAAAAAATTGGTAATAAAATAAACGTAAATTAACTGAAAAGTTTTACTGACCAATATTTTATGCTAAAGAGATAATTTTTGGAGTTGAAAGTTACTGTAATTTTAGTTTATTTCTTAACTGCTTGTTCCATACTTGGTAAAGATATAGTGAAAGATATAGCTTAAAATAGGCTGCAACAAGAAAGTTTTTGAGTTGGCACAAAAATAGGATGTGACAGCCTATTTTTTATGTTCAAACGAACTTTACCGAAATTTGAGTAAACTTTGACTTATAAAATAATGTCCTGCAATTGTTATTCTGATTTTTGTGAGCAGGATTTAATAAGTTAAAATATAAGTTATTACTATTTGGTTTTAGTACATTTCTACCACAGAAACGAGATGGAGAAAGCTATCGAGATACAAAGACAATAAATACTGTGTATTTTTTACGAGGATGATTCCAATATATTACTTTATTTTTTACTTAAATTTTATACTTTATTTTTATTTAATTAAAGGTATTGGTTTAATAATTGCAGTTTCCAAAGTTCATGTAATTATTTGCATTGGAGTATAATACAAGTATTCAGAAATAACAATTTGTAAGCCAGTAACTTAATTATTTCTTTAGAAAAAACATTATTTGCATACAAAATTTGAGCCTAAAATAGTTTATTTTTTAATTTTTGACAAATTAAATTTTATGCAATCTGAGTTAAACGGACCTAAAACAATTCGATTTACATCTACAATAAGAACAAATTGCCCAAAAAAATGCCAAAAAAAATGGACTGATGTAACACAATTAAAAAAAAAAAATTATAATAATAACAAGACAGCATCTTCCAAGACAGAAGTTGATAGTTTAAGCAACATATTTTAAAAATATCGATTTGTCTGAAAGACATTATTTCAAGCCAAATTTAGTCTAATATGAACCTATTATATTTCAAACGGTAATAAATTTTACACTTATGTCTGATTTGTTTTATTGTGATTATTCATATTTTTAGCATTTCTTACAAATATACGAGACGTTTTTTGAGACATCTATTTTTAATCCTGGAATAAAGCAATTCAATGCCTCGGAACAAAACCTCTAGAAAGCGTATTCATTATTGTACATTTAGACCGTGTTTCTATTTGTTACTATGTAAAATATAGCTAGCTACGTTGAGCATTGCAGAAATGCACATGCAGAACTTTGTTTGTATGCACATGTATATTTTATTTGCACGTGGCACGCTGATAAAGAAAAGGTAGGAATTTGTGCCATATGGCGTACGTGTTTTTGTGTTAATGTTTTCACACTATATGTTTATATATACATATATATATAATAATATATCCATGAATATATTTATGTATATGTGTGCGTGAAAATTTGCCGCACGTACGTTATGCATCTACGGCTAAGTGTTACATTGTTATAAAGCAGCGAGATTCTTATGCGAACATTAAAGTGGAGGGCTTTGAGTTAACCCATTTAAAAAAATCTATATTTTATATATATAAAACAAAAACTATGTACTATGTGCGAGAAAATCTAGAACGCAAAAAACCTTGTGGTCTTGAAAATTATATTTAAAACGCTCGCTCGTATTCTCTGTGGAATAGTGGAACCGCTTCGACACAAGGCTTAAGATGCACAATTTCCGTGCAAATACACTATGCGTTCAGGCGTACATGCTCAACAGTTGCTTTTACACGTACCACATTTATATTATTCTCCTATACCCTTGTTACCCGCATCCTTTTACTAAAACCATGTACACTACGAGTAAATTTATATACTCATTTAATATAAATATATATAATATAATGTATATATTATATAGAACACACTGCACTTTCGCACTTAATATACACAATTGCATTAGAGCTTTTTTGCGTATAGAACAGGCTGAGGACAAGCGCTGAATATATAAACTGCATTATGTATATATAATTGTATATGCACAAAACACCGAGCGCTGCTGAGTGTATGTTGGCTAATTACCATAGTTAGTAATTTAACCGTTCAACTACATATTAACAGTGCACGCTGAATTTATAGTCACACTATGGTATGAACTGCATACACACTCACACATAGACTGCGCATATCGAGCAGAGAAACGAACACATACATTTATTTATATACATCATATACATCATATATACATATGAGAGATATTACCATAAGATTTGGATATTTATGTTTTCCAACTGCGAAATTAATTATGGTTAAGCTGTGTTAGATTTGATATATAACATATATATTATATAAACATTCTGCATATATTATAATATATTTATATATAGTATATGAGATGTAATGGAGTGTTTGTTAACTGCGTGTACAAGAGCATGTGTGATGGGAGTTTATATATATGAACATCGTAGAAAATTAGCCCATTTCGGGAATTCATTCTACAGATGGGTTCCACATAGATTTAATTATAAGTACAATTATTTTTTAATTGGATGAAGTGATTGAGAGCTTTATCATTATATGAAATGAAAAATTTAGCAATGTAGACGGACGTTTGTCTGATCTTTTTAAGTTATGATTGTTTAAAATAAAGTAATTTTTTGGTGTGTCTAAGAAGTTGTTGCTTAATCTCCATAGTACTTATAAAAGATCCAACAAAATGTAGATCGATTCCATTTTAAATCGGCCACGAAAAGTGGAAATCCAGACTTCGGTTCTCAGATTTCGCTAAAATTTTGTCAGTTTGAAGGGGTTGTGAATTTACTACTCACTAATTTGAAGCGATTGCCTATTTTTTGACGGAATTATAAACATTTGAATTTTAGCATTTTTTTGAAAAAAAAAAAAAAAAAATGCCAAATCTAAACCGATTTAAATTTTTGCAAAAACGGTACATCTTGTATTGGGATTTTTTTTGTAACTTTGACGGGATTTTTACTTTAAAGACTCGACATTTAATTGGCCGCTAGAAAGGCAATCTCTATTAAGCCATTTTTGTAAGACCTGAAATGAAAGTTTGAACTGCAGTAATGTAAGCAAAAAAATGCAGATAATTGTGTTCTTTTTATTTTTAAATGGTCTATATTAGTTTCGCGTTGCTTGCTTGCTTGCGCGGATAATACGGCCTAGTTAAACAACTTTCCGTCATCTTGTCGAGCTGAAACTTGGCCCATTGGCTTGTTGCATTCTATTAAATTCATTTTATTAGGGGTAGAGATTTTATATGAAAAACTTGGACTGTATTGTCACATAGTGATTATCTTGATAAATTTGTTTTTTTATTGACGTTCAATTCTTAATTATCAATTTGAAATATTTCTGCTGATTATAACGACCCAGTTAGTCCTTTTCTCTGCAAGGTTTTAGCAAGGTTTAGTAGTTGTTTTTGTCGCTATTGCATTTTATCTAATAAACCAACTCAATTATAAACATTTTTATATGTACATTTTTTATGTTTATGAATTTGATAACGGGTACAATATTTTTAAACAAGTTTTCGATTTTTTTAGTGTAGCTTTATTATTAAATTAACGTACTTTTATAGTTAAATCATATATATTAAGACACAAAAAAAATAGAAGAGATCTAAGGATATGACTATTATAGACCGGAAAAATAGTCACTAAAAATAGAAAAAGTGTCGTAAATAGTCATTAAAATATGTGATTATAGATACAATAGTCAAAATAGTTAAAATAAGTGAAATAGTCAAAAAGAGTCAACATAAATTTTTCATTTTTAAAAAAATAATAAATAAATATTTTTTCCATTATTTTAGAATTCTAGTACCAAAAATCTTAATTTTTTTACAGAAATATTACAATTTTATTTATATATTAAGAGAGAGAGAGAGAGAAAGCAAATACAAATGCAAATACAAATACTACTACTTCTTTCAATCTGCGATCGAGCACCCAATTATTTCTACGTTATCTATACAAATTTGCATGCTAAATTGTAACAAGAATATAACACGGATTAATTTTAAACTTTATAATTTTGCTCTATTACAGTGTATAACAGAATTGCTCCACAAAACTCATTTACATACACAAACTGAAACACGTGATATATACATTATATACAAGCATATACATTCTTATATATAGCCACACAAAAGTGCATATATATATAGATATATATACAGACACAGTGCTTTGTATATAAAGTGCCAGTTTTATATGTGTTTTAAAATTTACATCAATAAGCCGTATATATATATATATATATATATATATATACATATAAATAGACATATTCTAGGTTAGTATAGTCTTGTTTCGGAATACAATCGCAATCCAACTTATCCAATTAAAACTTAAAAGTCGAGATTTTCATAAACTAAAAGGAACAATATTTTGCATGCGCAGATGTATGCGTATTTTATAGTTTGATATATTTTGCATTTTATATATGTATAAATATGTAAACTCAAAAATACTTATACAATATGGCATATATGTATTGTATAAATAGTTTAAGTTTATAATATAATAATATTATGTATGTTTTATATAAATACATTTATAATATATACACAATTGAATGGCTGTCACGTTGTAACATAAGAACAGTCGTGTTAATTAATATATGTATTGTTGATACATACATACACTAAAAGTTTACATATATATATATATATAATATTGTATATTCTATATTTCTTTCATACTCTTGTATAATTTAAACATTTATACAAACGCATATATAAAATATATTGCTGTTCAACAAATGTAAATAATACTTATCTTTCATATTTAATTTTTAAAGTAGTATTATTTTCATTAATTTTTGCACAAAAGACTGGTTGGTACCTTTTGTGGAATAATGAGTTTTGACTATAAATTTGAATTTAAAAAAAAGTTTTTTTACGAGAGTAATAAAATGGCGGCATGAAATAGACCCCAAAATATTTTCAGTATACAACAACAATCATGTGCTGCGCAAGGGCAGCACTCTTCTTTTATTTAACAAAAACACAAGAGAAG